>MDKI01253459.1:0-13360 GCA_005239505.1 Nicotiana paniculata
ACGTAAAAATGCGAAATATAAAGAACAATTATGTTTATAATGTGTGTTATTATGGAATAAATTCTTATTTGGCCCCTTCAATCTTAGTTCATTAAATAATAATAAGTGTGTTGTTCTATTTACTTTTCAAGCACAATTAACATTTTACGAACCCTACAATATAGGTTTTGTAGTAATTAGCTTGTCCTTTTTTAACCCTAATATGAGATTTCTATTTTACATTTTATCTCATATAAATTACTATTTTTTCGTCCCATTTTATGTGACACTTTTTGTCAGTACCAAAAAACTATTATCTTTCTATATTTAATCATAATTAAAATTTTAAATTGTCTATTGTACCCTTAATGAAATAATTTATAGCCAACACAAATATCGATGTTTTATTTTAGGCCATAAGTTTCAAAAGTTTTTTTAGACTCCGCAAACCTCAAATTTTTTTCTCTTAATCAAATAAAAAAGTGCATTACTTATGTGATTTTTTTTCCTAATCCATCAAACTTTGTGTTATTTTAAGAGGAATTTTATTCTCGTAAGATTTCTCCTAATTCTTCTAAACAGTCGACCTTTAATAATATGCAGATTCACTTTGGAGTTGTGTTGCACTAATCTTTTTGAGTATTAATCAGTTAATTTCTCAATGGGTTAAGGCGGACGAAGTAAATATTATCTAGTGAAGTGTTAGTCTTAGTTATTAAGGGCACCATGAAATTTTTTTTGGATCAATGTTCGGCCATGAAAATTTTAAGCTTCACTTGAAGTTGAATTTCGGAATTTTTAAAAATTTTAAAACTCCAAAAAATTATTTTTCAAGATTTTCACTTCAAATCACTCACAAAAATTTAAAAATAGCTCCAAAATGTATTCATGTCCAAACACAACTCTAATTTATAAATATCCATTTTTACTTGAAAAAAAGTTCACTTTTTTCAAAATTTTACAATTCTTATGTCCAAACGTCTTGACTTCTCAAAAAAATTGATTTGTTTTTCCATCCATTAAATTTTCACGTTTTACTTTTTAGGAAGAGCCTAGTATAACGTTTATTATTGATTGAATCTCTTTTCCTAATTTTGCACGATTTGTCGGCATACAATTATAAATTAATTTCATCTTATCGCTATACATTATTTAAAATATCTATAACTAAAAAACACACATCTCATCATATCATTGCAAATAAATAATTTATCATTTAAAATAAAATTATTTACATATTTAAGTAACAAATTAAAATTGTCTCCTTTTACAATTTATTTTTCTGCTATAGACGTGACACAAAATATTTTGAGTAACCTTCGCCTCCACATTTTTTTTCTTATCCGGTGTCTGGTACCAACATTGAAGTTCGACTATATCCGGATTCGCACCACCTTCCCATACGTTACCTTATATTCAAAAAAGAAAAAGAAAAGCTCACGTTATTAGCTATTAGAAAAGAAAAAGGTAACCTATTTTTCTCTATTTGTCCACTTTTATGATCACGTAAACAACATTTTTGGAGGGAAAATTTTAAAAGACCAAACAATTATTCCTATACTATAAGATGCCATTCAGAAATTTAAATTGCAAAAATATTTAAAAGGTTGGCTCCACCTGCTGCGTCTACGTGTCAGTATGTAATTGGATAACCACGCAATTTCTTCCACGGCCCTTCTGAAAATGTACCAATCGAAACACAAGCTCCGAACCTCAGGTTTGAATCCAAACCAAACCGAAGCTTAGCCTCGGTCCGTACCTAACCTCGCTCCACAGTAGTTCGTTGAAAATTTCGCACTATTTTCGATCACTTTATCTCTCTCTCTCTCTCTCTCTCTCTCCAATCAGCTCGTTTTTTCTCTCTCCTCGCAGCTACCATTTCCTATCGTCGATTGAAAAACCCTAGAATTCGAATACTCTAAGGATCCAAGCTCCATTGGTGTTAGCTTCAACATTTACGTGAGTTTAATTCATGAATTTATCTTCAAATACTGTTATAAAACCCTAGTTTTCTCTATGCATGCACCTAATGTTTTGCATTCGATGGACACATTTAGTGCTGGATTTTTGGTGTTTTGAGGCTCTAGTACAGTAAATTTGCAGCTTATGCTACCATTTTGTTCTTAATTGTTAGGTCAATTTGTGTTTTTTTTAATGACAATGGTGTCCGGCCCAGTTTGCACTCAATTAGATTATTTCACCGAGTACCTGCTACCTCCTAGTAGCAAATATACCGAGTAACTCTGCCCACTAAGGCTTAGGCAGATATGAAAAAATCACCTTGCTTTTTTTGTCTTTTCTAGAATTTGAACCTTGGTCTCCCGTGCTTTTCATTGTGCCCTTTTAACTAAAATGCTCCCCCGCCAACCCCCCCCCCCAAAAGAAAAAATGCTTTTTAGGTTTTTGACAGAGTGTGAATAGCATTTAGCAATACGTTGCCCCTTCTAATGCAATGTGAATGGGTGCTTATCTGCTTTCGGCTTCATTTTTGTAGATTATGTGAGCATTGAATTTGGAATCTGTCTTTTAAATTTCTATGTATAGTTTTATGTTGATTTTGCTTTGGAATTATCGTTCTTGGAACAGAATGAGTTGGAAGAACACTGATGTGAGAGTTCTCAAATGTTCTCCATTCTGAATGGTTTTAAAAAAAAAAACTACTCTTTTAGCTAGACAAGAAGTCCGCCAGTGGAATTAGTGGCTAGATTTACTTAGTTTGTTGTGCGAGGACTTGTCTCATCCATTATTTATATCTTCAAGCTACTCTTTTGTGTCGTTACCCCAACCCCCATGAGTTCCACTTTATTCTCTAGTGTCTAGATTTAAACTTGATGTTTTGTACAGAAGTTGTGATAGGAAAAAGACGTACTATATTCTTGTGGATATAAACTTGAAGAGTCAATTAGCACAAGAGGAGGTTGTTTTTGCATCTTGTAACTTTTTTGTGTTACCACTAGTCTGGATAAGCATTAAGAAAGGGTATTAAGAGAACATCTTTGTGCAATGCCATTAAAACAATACATAGCACTGTTTAGTATGTTAAGCGGACAAGGGTGCGGACCTCTAATACAGATTTATCATCACTTATTCACGTAATTGTTAAGATTCGAGAGTATGGATAGAAGTATGGGTGCCTGTGCTGAGATATTGGTAATAGATGTATGCTATTATTCGCACATACATGCACACAGTATATACACAGTTAACATATTAGGAGTAATTGAAAAGCATAGTTATTTATTAGGAGTAGTAATGAATTGAAAAGTCACTAGACTAAACAACTGTCGATAGTTTCTTTTCACAGTACCTAATATTGCATTCCATTAGTACATCTCACGCAATTGCAACAATGAAACTAAAAAACCCAATCAACCGAAGCTTCTTGGCTATGGTTGTAAGCAATGCACACTAAGTAAATTGAGAAAATCTGGTGCATATGCCACATGACTGCCAAATCTTGTCGTACAGACGCTTGGTGGGGAAGCAGGTTTTGGAAGATTCTTGTAACATAGCTGTTAATTTGATACTCGTTTTCTTCGAATAACTTATGGTTCTTACATTCTTTGGTAGTTGTATTTTTTCCTGTAGATATGGATTCAGATATTTATTTGCTTTCAATCCGTTTCAGCATATGTCTAGTAACGGACAGCTGCATATAGAATTAAGCAGAGGTACAGGTAGTTATATTTATGTTATTAGATGTGTGCTTTCACGCTTCAGAAGCGATTTGGAGTCTTTGAGTCGAGGAAGTAGTTAAATATGGATTGATCTATGTGAACTTCTTCCTGTAGGAGTTGGTGTTTGTCAATTTTTGGAGGAAATGTTTACTTTCCAGTGTAGTCAAGACACTCTGAAGGACTTTTTATTGTTCTCTGTTGTTATGTTTGGCGATTTATACATTGTTTAAAATTTTAACCCTGTAATGCATTGGAGTAAGCTGTATTCTGTTGATTCATATGATTTTTGAAAGTAATAGAGGTAGCTGGTAACTGCAAAGGAAAATAAGTTGTTTGATAGATAGTAGAGAGAATTTTTGGTGCAAGGAACAGATAGTTGGGGAGGTGTCACAGCTTGTTGATTTCCTGGAAACTATGTACTGAGAGTTATTTTGTTGAAGTTGTAATTCTCCTTTTTTGAATTTTTGCGGTACCTTCTTGGTACTAGCTTTAATAAAATATCATTTATAGAGAAGAAGAAGTAGAGCGAAGGGATCCTGAAGTTGCTTTCCTGTTGTTAACTCGCGATGATAGTTCTGAAAGTCTATGAGAAAAGATTAGTTAGAGACTACCAAAAGGATCCTCAATGTTATTTTGTTTATGTTGTACTTTAATACACCCGAAGGGAAGAACAATTTCATCATTGTTGCAAGTGAAGGTAATCATAGTGTGGGAACGTAGAAGTCTAAAGCTGACTTTTTGCTTTGCGTTGCTTCTTTTCATGGTTCGTCTTCCCCAAGTTTATCAACATCCGGCCAAAGTGGAAACACTTGAAGTGATTTTGTTTTGTGGATATGCAAATGTTTTGGGGAGATGAACATGTGCATTTTACTGAGGTTGAGTCGGTATCATCCTGCCTTTTGTGAGATAACATGTTAGAGAGTTCCACACTCTAGTCTGCTGCCCACATAAAATAATATATTGATTCTTGTATTATGCTAGTATTAGGAATGCAAATTTTAATACTGTCAACCAAATACTGCATTAGTTATACAAAGTTTAATACCATCAACCAAATGCTGCATTAGTTATGTGGAAGTTATTTCTTCTTATTCAACCAACTAAACGTTATACCACTTATTCCCAGTTCAAAAAAATCATTATACTACTTATCTGGAATTTTATGTTGGATTGTTCTTGTTTATTGTGGCCAACAAAGCAACTCCTTGGTGATGCGCTTGGCATTTAATACACTCCCTCAAACTCAAGGTGATGAAAGAACTTGAGTTTGCAACTCTAAACTATGAAGTGCTGCTGGAAATAAATTGACTTTGGCAATGAGACAAAACTAACTTAGCAGTGTACCATTGATAGCGGTGCTAGTGATCACTACTCTGGTATGACTACCATTTTCTCTTCACTTAATCCATCAACAGCATGAGAATGCCTTGGCTGTGTTTTGCTGTGAATCCATCCGAATGATTGCATGTCATGAACTTGACTAAGTTGACAATGACAAACAAGATGCTAATGTGACAACTTGCTGGCATTCCACGCTGCTGACTTAAGTAATGGTTTGTCAGTGACCTGAGTACATGACGCTAATCAGGAATTGACAGGTCAATTGACATAAACGACTAACTTGAGATAGTAGCTGTCATAGATTGATCAGTAGATAAATGTAGAGCTAGACAAATGTTGAGCCCTGACTTGACTGGTTAGTTGATTCGAACTGATAACATTAGTCCTAGACAGATGTGGACCCCAACTTGATAGTTTAGCCAATATGGTCAGAAAATTTGGCATTGCATTGGGCGCTGGCATATGGGAGTGTTGTCTACAGGGTGGAAACAACTTAAATTTGTACAGGATTGGCACGATACCATATGAAAAAAAGAGAAAAACTTTGTGGATTTGGTTATTGACAACAAACAAGAGGACTCATTTTAAAGAACTTTTGAGCTACATGAAATAAGGAAAGTTTTTAAGTTTTTGGGATTCCTAACTATTATGACATAATCATTATGAATGTTCTACACAATTTTTAATTACTCTTAACTTTCAACTATGACGAAATTTATGATGAATCTCTCGATTTTTACAACGACATACTCAATAGAAATTTCTACATAGTATTATTGATGATTCTCTCGACTCTTGACCAGTGTTATCAAAGGCGAAAGCGCAAAAAAACTCTAAGGTTTGTTAGGGCTTTAAGTGCAAAATGCAAATAAAGCGTGGGCTTTAAAGAAGAAAGGCGCTAACAGAGAAAAACTACAAATATGTATGTGGAGTCTAAGACTAATATCTATAAGCAAAAATATGGACAAAGAAATTGAAGAAAATTTACGATAAAGTGAAATATCAATGGTTTAGAGTTGCTTCTTCACGATAATGCTCATTGGCAAAGAAAATTATGCCTTAGAACCTTGATGACAACACTAAAGTGCGTGCCAAGCGAGGCGAGCGCTCAATACATTTTGAGCCTCGCTTCTGGGCTTAAGCGTGCCTTTGATAACACTGCTCTTGACAGGGAATAAGGACCCTGCATAATCATTTTTTAGTTGCTAATTAACTACTATTTGTTGGATCCAATTTAACTCCTTGTTTGCAACAAGCTAGGATCGCTCTGTTGAAGATTCTTCATATTGATTTTCTCAATTAAAATATGCTTGCTTAAAAAAAAAATTGGTGGCAAAGAGCTATTAGTAGGGAAACCAGTATAAAAAATTCTAGCTACTACCAATTTAGTCATGTAGTAAGAAGTTCAAGTAGTTCCAATAATGTATTACAAGCACAAAACATATGTTTGCTCCAAGGAAATCTTGGTGCTTAGGATTCTGATCCAACTGGAGCATATTAGGCATGGGTGGGGCACAAGTTAAGATAGTTGAAGAGCCCTGCAACGAATGGTTTATAGGGGTTTTGATGAGGCGGTAGTGCTATGATGTGGGAGGGGCATACTGTAATATGGGGATTGTGATTAGTAATTGATTGTCCACCGCATGGTGAAAACAGCAACAGGGGTCAATATTTTATGGTTCTAATGGTATTAAGTTCAGTAATAATATTTGGTACTGGGCAAATAAGAAAAATGTGTCACCACTAAGATTTTATTCAATAGACCAAAAACCTGTTACGGTGCTCTGCAGGCCGTCGAACTTGCACATGCAGATCCTAAGGTCGCATGCCCATACTTTTATGTCGTGTCCACTGTCCAGCGTTGAAGCTGGGATCTTATTTGAATAAAAAACGAGAGCTTCAATGCCTTGCCCTCCCATTGAGTATGAACATCCATAAGTAATTGGTTATGCCCTCTCTTTCATTTTTCTGATAAGGATTATGCCCTCGTTTTCATATTGCTCGTGTAGATGGTATCTTTGTGTTCATATCATATTTACTTATTCATTGAAGTAGTACCATCAAAAGTGTGAACATACAATTATTACTGCCTGCCACTTTCTGGTAAACTCAAATAACATCTATTGACAACTTTTGTTTAGCACTGTTGATAGCAAAAAGCACTATGAGTGTTTCAACTTTACCTAACTACACTTGAGTGATCTTCTTGCAGGAGTTTGAGGCAGCCATTCTTAACTTATAAGAGAATAGTGACCAGGTGACTGTCTAAACGCTGGATTGTACATCAGTTGCTATGTGAGGTTGTGAATTAATTGATATTCATTGATATATTTCTATGTTAGTAACCACGTAGCAACATTTAACAATCAAAGACTTTGGAGTTAAATCATCTATGCCTGGCAACGATGTTGGAGATAGGGTTCACAACTTCTTTGCACAAGACAGCTTGTCACAAGAGCAGCATAATTCCCCTGTAGTGGAGGGAAATTGGCCAGCTCATAGTAGCAATCTGTGGGTTGGAAGTCAGAGACAGATAGGTGTACTGACTCCCAACGCGAAGAATTACAATTTACAGAGCTCTGGTATTTTGACATGTCATGTTTCTCTAAACTATTATTTGGTAGCTATATCTCAGTCTGTTAGTTATTCTCTTACATTTCCTGCATTTGCAGATGGTGGGAAAGGGCCGAGCAGTTACCCTTTTACCAACCAGCATGGCTTGAATTTTATGCAATCCACTCCAAGGCCTGAGTTTGCAAAGAGCCAGTCACAAAATCAGCAGGCAAATTTGAATGGTTACATGTATAGTAATCAGTTTCACCAGACGAGGCAGGATGAAGCAAAATTTCTCTCTATCGATACAGGTTATGATCAACGTAGTCTAGCCTCAGGAGGCCTATCTCCTTATGCATCACAGCAAGGAGTAGGTCCAGAGCAGCAGGCAAGAGTACCAGTTAGGTCAGAACCTTCTGAGAGTCCTGCTAGTTTTGATCTTTTTGGTGGTCAGCAAATGAATCGTCAGCAATCAAACATGCTGCAGTCTCTGCAGCGGCAGCAGTCCGGGCATAGTGACATGCAGCAAATGCAACTTATGTTGAAGATGCAAGAACTTCAGAGGCAGCACCAACTTCAGCAATTAGATGCCAGGAAGCAAAATACACTAAATCAGGCATCTGGTAGCCACCCCACTGCATTGGTTCATGACACTACAAATTCTGGTGCATTAAATTATCCTTGGGCAAGTGATCTTGGCAACACAAATTGGTTGCAACGTGGTTCTCCAATCATTCAGGGATGTTCCAATGGACTCAATCCAACCAACACTGGACAAGCACAACAGTTAATGGGTTTGATTCCTCCATCCGCTGACCAATCTCTATATGGAGTTCCTGTTTCTGGTTCAAGAGGAAGTGTGAACCCATTTTCACAAGTAATTGATAAGCCCACAACGCGTCCAATGCCGACCCTTGATAGTTCATTTCCGGGTAATCAATATGCTGCATTGCCGGATCAAGTCAGTGGGCAGGATGGGGCTTTCATTCCTAGACAGAGATCCCAAGGCGGCCGTTTTCTCGGACATGCTTCAAGTCAAGCTCTGACTAACCCGATAAATATGGAGAACCCTCAACAAGCAAATATTTTGCAGAACAGTTCAGCTTTCCAGGACTTTTGTGGCAGACAGGGTCTGGCTGTTCCTTCAGAAAACTCACAGGACCTAGCAGGGGCACATGCTTCTTCCTTGCAGAATGAAGTCGCCTTAGATCCTACAGAAGAAAGAATATTGTTTGGTTCAGGGGATAATATATGGGCAGCCTTTGGCAAGAGCCCTGATATGAATGGGGAAGGTGGTAATTCATTTGATGGTGCAGGATTATTGAATGGTACTTGGAGTGCACTTATGCATTCTGCTGTTGCAGAAACTTCTAGCAGTGACCTTGGGGTACAGGAGGAGTGGAGTGGTTTAAATTTTCACAGTACGGAAATTCCTTCAGAAACTCAGAATTCGATGTATAACAGTGGGAGACATAAAACATCTTCTGCTGAGGGAAAGTTGCCCCCAAACTCTTCCTTGAATTCTGTTTCTGTTCAGCCCTCTGATAGCACCAATGTGAACAATAACTATTCCGATGTCCAAGGCCACAGGCACCCATATGAGCCAGGCCAGAGTTTGCATGCCAACTCTTCTCAAAGACTTGTCCAGTCATCGGAGGAAGGAAGCAAGTTGTCAAATTTCGGTCCACGGCAGAAGTCAGTTGTTGAAGTAAGCCAGATGATGTTTGGAAGTGCTTCACATCCTATTGACAGCGAAATAAATGCGAGAAAGATTTCTGGTTCTTTGACACCTGAGATTGGTGGAGCTAGACAACTATGCTACAAATCAGCTGGTTGGAGTGACGTCGGATCAGCAGTGCCCTCTGGAGATGCAGCTTTAAGAGTTTCGAGTGAGAATTCATCAAGCCGTTCCCAAGATGACAACCGGAAGAAATTCATCCAAGCTGAAGTTGTTCAAGGTGGTGTGACATGGAACTCTAACTCTGGCCATAATTCTGCAGTTGATATGGAGCATGCAGGATCATCTATCACTAATCACCAAGTGAATTCGGAGGTCTTTAACTTGCATAATTCTGGCTCAGCACCCAAGTCAAGTACCATGAGGGGTGGCGAAGAAACCAGTCAACTGCAAAATAACTATCATTCTGATTACTGGAAGAACAATGATTCCTTTGTCAAGTCTACAGTAAGCAAAGCCTCTGGAGCTTTACAGCGTCATGTTACCAAAGACAATCAGGTCTTGCACTCTTCGAGGGGTATTAGTGACATAGAAGTGAAAATGCATGGGATGCAGAACAGCGATAAGAAGAACTCTAATGACAGCTACCGCTCTAACTTATTCCCTCCTGCTGCGGTGAGGGAAAATATCTTGTCAGATGCGAGTGATTCAAGGTGTCTTCCTACTAAGCAGAAGTCGTCTGATCAGGTTGGACTGAAAAATTCTTGGGTTCGCAAGTTTCAGTATCATCCCATGGGAAACATGTATGAGGATTTGGATCCTGCTTATGACAGGAAACAGCCTAGTCATTCTCAGTCTATGCTGCAGCACAATGCCAATCATGGCCAGTTGGAAGTATTTGGTCAGGTTCCGAAGAGTCAGACAGAAGTGGAAGAGGTGATATATGTGCTTCACATAATACATTTTTTGAATCTTACATATCTTTGGTCATTAAATAAAAGGTAAAGTTCCTTAATATACAGGGGCAGCCGTCTAATGGTCTGAGAGATGGCAAAGGTTTTAGTGAGGTGCATCCGCGAAGCAGCTTCCAGAGTGGTGGATCTAGTATGCTTGGTCGCTTCAATAGATCAGATTTATATTCACCAAATACAGCTGCACAAACTAGGTAGTTAATTTCCTGATACTCTTTAACTATTTACTTAATCATGCTCTTAGGTAAATCTCTAAAGATCATAGAAGAGTTAGAAGTTCTTCTGCTCATTATTCCACATATTTCTTAGTGGCCTTGTTGACTGCCATGTTCTGCTGTAAAAACTGTTCCAGTGCAGTTTGTGTTCTATTGTTTGATTGTTTTTCTGGTTGCAGTCCAAACATGCTCCAGCTTCTTCAGAAGGTAGACCAATCAAGCGTGCGTGGTTCTATGACTCAGTGCAGTAATTCTGAACAGCAAGTATCATCTGAGATGCCTGAAGCAGAAAATTCTGATGGGTCTGTTGGTCTTCTCCAGCAAAGTCAGTCTTCTGCCTCTCAAGGCTTTAGTCTACAACTTGGCCCTCCATCTCAACGGGTATCAGTTCAAAACCATTCTTTGTCATCTCAGAGTATCCAAGCAGCTAGCTCTTCACACTCTCGAGCTGCGGAGGAGATCGGAGAGAAGAGTCGGGAACGGATGTGCCCTCCTCATCAGGGTCAATCCCTGCCTCCTGCTGAACACTCTCTGGAAGAGTTGAAGAATTACAGATCTGGGGTTCCAGGGAGTACATATAATGAAATTTCTTCGTACATGATGCCTGGAAATTTTTCTTCAGCATTTGATTCTAGTTCTGATTTTCCCTACCTGAGAAGCCCACATCAAAATTCACCTATGGTTAGAGCTACTGGGCAACTCTCAACAAATCAGTCTATAAGTGTATCTTTCAATAAACATGGTCCTCTTTCTGCTGAGAAAGGTGACTCTATCAGAGGACCTGGAAGTGGTCAATCTGTACAGCCTTCCGTGCCCGAAGGGGCTGGTGATGTTAAACAGGATAAACCTACTATCTTTGCAGGTACAACTCAGTTAAGTAACGCCAACGATCCCCATGAAAGGCTCTTTGCAAATCAAGTTTCATCTAAGGAGCCTGGGTCAGTTTCTCAGCCTTACTCAATGTCTGGCATCGCTCAACAGGGTGCATCTTCAAAAATGTTCGCTAATATGTGGACAAATTTTCCACCACGGCAGCCCCTTTTTGGTGCTCAATCCAGCAAGGAGTCTTCTCAAATTCACCAGTCGCATCAATTGAGTATTATGGAGTCAACATTGTCTGCTGCTGAGAGGCAAGGTGATCAAGATGCAAATAAGGAATGGAAGTTCGCATCTGAACTTGACACAAGCACAGTGAATATTTTGGGCTCTGTTGAGGGGGAAGAACAGCGAGTGAAGGAAAGCCCTTCTCGACAAGTACCATTTCAAAACATTGAACCAGTTCAGATGAATGATTCACAGGATAGAGAACCTGTTGTCAAGAATCTCTCAGAAGGATCCCCTGCAAATTCTGCATCGATGCAGAGAGATATTGAAGCTTTTGGTCGATCTCTGAAACCAAATAACTTCCCTCATCAAAATTATTCCTTACTAAACCAAATGCAGGCCATGAAAAATGTGGAGACTGATCCAAGTGATAGGGCCTTGAAAAGAATGAGGCTATCAGACAGCAATACAGGTCTTCAGCAAATTCCTTCCACTGAATCTAGAATTTTAAGCTTCTCTGAGCAGGAATTACGAAGAAGCTCATCATCACAACAAGGAGGAAAGATGCCTCCTCAGGATATACTTGCATATCGTCAGGATGATGCTCAGAGCAGATCTCACTACAATAGTTCAAATCCATTTAAGCCTGAGCATACTCAGATTAGTCCTCAGATGGCACCGTCCTGGTTTAATCAGTATGGAACCTTCAAAAATGCGCAGATGTTACAGATGTATGAAGCACACAGAGCTGCCTCCATGATGGCAACTGATAAACCTTTCACCCTTGGGAAGTCTTCCAATGGTTTGCAGACACTTAATTCTATGCAGAAAGTAATACCTGCAGATGCTGATAGAAGTCCGATTGGTAATCTTGGGCCAAGTTCAGCTGCTAGCTCTGCTGCAATTGAAGATTTTTCTTCTCCACAGACGTTGCCACTGAATGTTGGTCAGCATAACCAATTGTTGAAACCCAAGAAGCGGAAACGTGTTACATCTGAACTTATTCCTTGGTACAAAGAAGTTTTACTGGATTCACAGAGCAATCAGACAATCAGGTTCATATTTTGCACAACTTTTAATAAACTCCTTTGCTTGCATGCTACTTTCTCAATGCTTTCTGCTATTCATTTTGTTTTCATTTGGATTGTCTTAGTTCCAGCTTCAGGTTTGATGATACTTGTTAACTTGTCTATCTGCAGCTTGGCAGAAACAGAGTGGGCCAAATCAACTAATAGGCTTGTTGAAAAGGTATCTTGATTTGCCTATTGTAATTCACTTTTTAAAATTTTGCTTGCTTCATCAGTTCTGAATGCCCATGTTCTTTTACTAATAGGTTGAAGAAGACATTGACTTCACTGAACATGGGCCTCTGAGGCGTAAAGTTAAAAGAAGGCTTATTTTGACCACTCAGCTTATGCAGCAATTATTTCGCGCTCCATCAGCTGCATTTCTTTTTTCAGATGCTAATTCAGAGTATGAGAGCGTGGCTTACTCTGTTTCTAGATTGGCATTGGGGGATGCATGCAGCATTGTCTCTTGCTCAAATGGGGATCCCAATGCACCTCATTTTTGCAAAGCACCGTAAGTTTTCTAGTTGTCGCGTGAGATGTTTCAATCAGGTGTACAACTTTCTCTCTCTGTGCCCTAATAGCATGTTTTATGTATTTTCATAGGCTTCATGACAAGGCCAGAACACCGGAGAGAAATGATAACCATACGTTTGGCAAAGCTGTGGAAGAGTTCACGGCAAGAGCAAGGATACTGGAAGCTGACTTTTCGAGGTAACGCTTCATGATTGGCTTACACCATTACAATGTACAAGTTTGTAGGATTGTACACTAGACCTCTTGTCAGTTTACCTTTGGGGGCTGGTGGGAGACCTCTTGTCAGTTTACCCCCCCC
>ML319699.1:0-14492 GCA_005239505.1 Nicotiana paniculata
CGTGTGATACCTGACCGGGGGTACTTATTTTCCTTAGAAGTAATACTTCTTCAGGTGGATGGCATTCCAGCTTGTTGGTAGAACTTTGTCGTCCATAGCTTCCAACTCATAGGCGCCCTTCCCAGCTATGCCTCAGACTTTGTAGGGTCCTTCCCAGTTTGGATTTAGCTTTCCTGCGCCTGCTTCCTTTGTTGACTGAAAGACTTTTTTGAGGACGAAGTCCCCAATCTTGAAGTACCGAAGATGGGCTTTGCGGTTATAGTAGCACTCAATTATTTGTTTTTGGGCTGCCATTCGTATTAATGTTGCTTCCCTTCATGGTTCGAGCAGGTCCAGATTAGTCCTTAATTCATCGTCGTTTGCTTCTCCCATAGCTGTCATGAACCTTATGCTTGGCTCGCCGATTTCCACAGGTATTAAGGATTCTAAACCATAGACAAGTGCGAACGGAGTCTCTCCTGTGGCTATTTTTGAAGTTGTTCTATATGCCCATAACACCGCTGGTAACTCGTCAGGACAATTTCCCTTGGCTTTATCTAGCCGCTTATTCAGGTTGCTGGCGATGATCTTATTCGTTGATTCTGCTTGACTGTTAGCCACGGGATGATATGGTGTTGAAGTGATCTATTTTATTTGCCAGCTTTCGAATAATTCTGTGATTTGCGAGCCTATGAATTGTAGGCCATTATCACACACGATCTCCCTTGGTATACCACGGCATATTATGTTTCGCCATAAGAAGCTTTTTACTTCCTTTTCTCGCACCTGTTTGAATGCTTTTGCCTCTACCCATTTTGTAAAGTAGTCGGTTAATATAAGTAAAAACCGTACCTGTCCCTTAGCCGAGGGAAGAGTTCCTACTATGTCCATACCCCATTTCATAAAGGGTCATGGTGATATAACTGGATGTAGTAATTCTGTTGGTCGATGCATGTTATTGGCGAACCTTTGGCACCTGTCGCATTTAGCTATGAAGTTCTCGGCTTCTTCTTCTATCTTGGGCCAATAATACCCAGCTCTGATTAAGGTTTTTACCAAGGATCTTACTCCTGTATGATTTCCACAGTGTCCTTCATGGACTTCTTTCATCACAAATTCCGTTTGGTTAGGTCCTGAGGCATTTAGCTAGGGGTCCTCCGAACATCTTGCGAAAAAGTGAGTTGTGAATAAGGCAGTACCGTGAGGCTTTGCGGCGAAGTGCTTGAGCTGCTTTCCTATCTTCAGGTACGGTGCCATTCTGCAAAAAATTAAGAATTTCGTTTCTCGAGTCCCAGGTTAAGTTGTTGAAAGTTACCTCATTCATGTACTGGTCGATCGTTGAGTGGAATAGATGGACGACAATTGCATTATCTTTGTTTGTTAGTTCCGTGACTGTTGTGAGGTTAGCTAATACATCTGCTTTTGTATTTTCCTCTCTAGGTATTTTATTACATTCCATGTTTTGAATTGTCTTACGAGCTCTCGTGCTTTTTCAAGATACTGTTGCATTCGAGTCTCTCGAGCGATGTAAGTCCCCTGTATCTGATTTACTACCAGTTGGGAATCGTTGTTGATCACGATTTGCTCGATTGAGAGTTCCCGTGCGAGTTCAAGCCCTACAATAACAACTATGTACTCTACTTCATTGTTAGTTATAGGATAACACTTGATAGCTTGCCGTGTCTTTTCACCCGTGGGTGATATTAAGACTATGCCTAAGCCGGCACCTTTTATATTTGAGGAGCCATCGGTGAATAGGGTCCATAGGCCCGGATTAGCACCGTTAAAAAGTAGTAACTCTTTTTCTACTTTAGGGATAATGTTATTACTAAAGTCAGCAACAAAATCAGCTAGTATATGAGACTTAATTACAGTCCTAGACTGATAGATTATTTCATGCTCACTTAATTCTATGGCCCACTTGGCTAATCTTCCTGACAATTCTTGTTTATGCAGAATATTTCTTAAAGGATATGAAGTCACNAAAGCTAAGGCTAATTTTTCCAGATGTGGATATCTAGTTTCAGCATCTAGCAAAGTTTAATAATTCATGACTTGCAGTTGCCACGGAATTTATATTTCTGAAGGTCAGTTGATCACCTCTAATTTGTCTGATTCCCCATTCTGAGGGAAATTTGATTACCTGGTGTAAGGTGGATGGTATTGCTTTCATATCATGAATCCAAGGCCTTCCCATAATCACATTATAAGCTAAGTCAGTATCAATGACTTGGAATTTAGCATTTTTAACTACTCCCTCAGCGTAAGTGCTAAGTTCAATCTCTCCTTTGGTTATCANGATATTGAATGAACTACCTGGATCAATCAACACTCTTTTAACGTTAGTGTCATGAATGAGTAAGGATATTACCAGGGCATCATTATGGGGAAGCATTAGTCCACCATCGTCAAAGGTTATTTCATCTTCGGTTAGATCTTCTCGAACCCGCTTTCCATGGGTAATTATGACCTTTGATGCTAATTGGCAAACTATTCTGTTTACTTCCTCTCCTCCATGTATCACGTTGACGGTTCGCTTTGGATAAGGAGGTTTTGGGGTCTCCTGCATGTTCTTCATATATGCTTGTTTACCTTTATCACTAAACAATTCTGTTAAATAGCCCTGTTTCAATACAGGTTCTATTTCACCTTGTAAAAATCTGCAACCCGCAGTCCTGTGCCCATGATCGTTATGGAATTCACACCAGTGATCTGGGTTCCTTCTATTTGGATTTGATCGCATCTATTTGGGCCACTTAACCTTGTCTCCCATGTTCCTCAATATTGAGACAAGCTCAGTAGTACTTACATTAAAGGTATGATCCCCATTTTGGGTATTACCTCTAGGTCGTTCATCTCGATCTTTTCTGGATCTAGATGAGGATGAGACTACGTCTCTTCCTGGTGGTCTATAGTCTGACCTAGTATTTTCGAACCTGGGACGAATATCACGTCCCGAGGTTCCTATGTAAGGATCATACCTATTTTTACCTGATCTTCTGTCTGATTCAGGATGTCTGCATCTGGAATGATCTTTATCTCTTGAACGAGCAATGATATCTTCTTCTATTCTGAGTTTAGTACTATACCTGTTATATACATCGTTCCATGTTGTAGCGGGGAATTCTCTTAGACTTTCCTTAAGTCGTCTCGTGGCTTCTGAGCTTTTATAGTTTAGGTTGCTTGCAAATGCCATGGCTGTCCAATTATCAGGCACCCTGGGTAATTGTATTCTTATCGTTGAAACATGTCTACAAACTCACGGAGTAGTTCCATGTCTCCTTGTTTTATTTTGAATATGTCGTCCATTCTTTTCTCAACTTTTTGTGCACCAGAGTGTGCTTTTATAAATGAATCTGCAAGCTCAGCAAAAGAGTCAATAGAATTTTCAGGGAGAAGAGAATACCAGGTTAGGGCTCCTTTGGTAAGTGTTTCCCCAAATTTTTTGACAAGGACTGATTCAATCTTTTGTTTTGTTAAGTCGTTGCCTTTTACTCCAGTAGTGAAAGCAGTCACATGATCACCTGGGTCAGTTGTTCCATCATATTTGGGAACGTCAGGCATTTTAAACTTCTTGGGTATAGGCAAGGGTGTCACACTTGGCTTCCAAGGTTGTTGAGAATACCTATCAACATCAATGCCTTTGATAATAGGCGGTACTCAAGGAATTTGTTCGATGCGATCGTTCTTCTCCTTCATCTGTTTTTGCATGGTTAGCAGTAAATTTTGTCATTTAGAGTTATTAGTCATACCTGGTCTTGCTTTGAGAGATTCGTTAGGGGTGTCGCCCCTTGCCGAATTTACCAATCCAGACTAAGGATTTTCCCCGATGACCATATTGTTTAGAGGTGGTGTCAGTGATGCAGGAGGTGTTGTTGGTATTCCCCTTGAAAATTCTTGCAAAGCTTGTCCCACGTAGTCTGCAATCATTTGCCTTATTCGATCTTGTTCTATCGTCTGCTCATTATGATTGTGGTTGTTGTCAGATCTTTCTGGGGACGGTTCCTGTGAAACTCGAGGGGATCCTTGAGGTGATGGAACTGGTGTTCCATTCCTCTGCAGGTTGTTGTCGTTAGAGTTCGACATCGTTTTAGAGGATATCAATGAAAAAATGAAAAAGATTATCAGAATTCCCGGTAACGGAACTAATTTGTTTAACCAAAGAATTAGATCCTTTGACCAAAGCTATTTCTAGGATGAACACGGGTTACTGATAATCAAGGAACTAATAACAAATAAAGAGCAACGAGTAATAGAAAATATAGCTAAAATATAGAAAATCAAAGTCGATTGTATTCGAAAATCAGATGTCCTTACAAGTTATATTCCCTTCCTTTATATAGGAGGTTTCTTAATATAACGTTTGGTTCTTGAAATAATTGCTCACTAATGACTAATTATTACATTAATGAGGTGTTATCAAGGGCAATCGTAACTTTTATGTGAAGGTTACATAACGTCTGGGCTTTTTATTGGGGATCCCTGAAATCTATCTGTAACTCTGTCTAGATTCACTCTAACCGTGTCCCTTCCTTGTCTCGATTAGAGCAAGTTTCCCATGGATGATGAGCTCGAGGGTTTATTGAATCATGCCTCTATGTTCCGTACTTCCTCAAAGAATCACATCCAGCTGTCGTGTTCTCCTGTGTCCACATAACTGGCTGAGTTGTCAAGAGTTGTCTTACGTGTGAAACTCTTTTTTACAAATACAAGAATAACTGAAGGACCCGGTGGAGCACGTGGTGGCTGATAAGTCTGTGAATATGCGCCCCTCCTAGCTCTAGGGATATCTCTAACCATGTGACGAGTGTCACCACACTCAAAACAACCCATCAGAGGATGCAGTGGCTGAGACTGACTCGGACCTGGCCTATTGGACTGGCCGGTAATAGCACCTCGAGCTGGAGGCATACTGGATACCGGCGCATAATATGGCTCCTAAGTTCTCGGATGAGCTGGGACACCGCTGGCTGCTGGAAAAGCTGAATGAACAGGGCGACTCACGAAACCCCTACCATAGTGTTCTGCTGGTGCACGAGCTCCTGAATAATGACCAGTCTCTCGAGACCTCTTGGCCTCTCTCTCCTCTCTATCTGGGCAAACATGCCCTCCACCCTCCTGGCAATACTCACTGCTTGTTGATAAGTGATATCCATCCCTAACTCTCTGGCCATACTGGTCCGAATACTAGGGTGGAGTCCCTCAATGAAGCGACAAACCCTCTCTCTGGTTGTAGCAACCAAAGTCGGTGCATGCTGAGCTAACTCACTGAAACGGACTGCATACTCCGACACAGTCATAGCACCCTGACGCAGCTACTCAAACTTTGCGCGCCAAGCATCCTAAGGCTCTGAGGGACATACTCACGCAAAAACATCTCTGAAAACTGAGTCCAAGTGAGTGAGGCTGCCTCGTCCGGACAACTCAGCTCATAGGCACACCACCACTGATATGATGTTCCCCTCAGCTGGAAAGCGGTGAAAGAAACCCTACTCGTCTCCATAATGCCCAGAGTATAGAGAATACGATGACACTCCTCAAGAAAACCTAGAGCGTCATCTGAAGCTAGTCCGTTGAAAGTTGGTGGGTAGTACTTCTTGTACCTCTCAAGTCTGAGCTGCCCTACCTCAGAAGCAGCTACCTTGGTCTCATGCAGAATAGGAGCCACTGGGAGCATAGGAACAAATTCTGGGGCCTGATCAACCTGGACCGTCTGCTCATGAGTGCGGGCTGCGGGAGTCTGTGCCCCCCCCCCAGCCTGAGATGTAACGGGAGCTATCGGAAGTAGTCAAGCCTTAGCTAGAGTGTTGAACATGCTCATGAACTGAGCTAAAGTCTCCTGGAGGGCTGAAGCAGCAATAGGAATCTCCGGTGCCGGAGGCTCCACTATCACAGCTCTCGCAGGTGCTCGGGCTGCACCGCATGGTCGTCCTCTACCTCGACCCCGGCCTTTGGCAACTCTAATAGGGGGCTCAGGTGACTGATCGTCGGTCCTTCCGGTACGGGTCCTCACCATTTGTGAGAAAGAATAGAATAGAGTTTTAGAATCTTTGATGTCAATAACTCGCACAAGGAAACCAAAGGAATATGATTATTCGTAACAGTTACATAGCCTCCCGAAGATAGGTACGGACGTCTCCGCACCATTCCGCAAAACTCTAATAAACCGGCTTGTGACTCGCGACTCCTATGAACCTAGAGCTCTGATACCAACTTCTCACGACCCAATTTAACCCTCTGAAAGGTGTCATGATGGCACCTAGTCTTTATGACTAGGTAAGCCTAATATTACGGAAAACTTAAAGAAAACTAAATAATAAAAGGGGTAAGACAGCATAATGTAAATAACAAAAGCAGTGTCGCTCGACATATACAAAATAATCTCCCAATGACTCGGAAAGTCACTAAGTCACAAACCTCTATAATCTATTGTATCTCTATACAAAGTCTGAAGATATACAAAAAGACTCTAGACGAGGGAGTAGAAGGGGACTCTGAGGATTTTGCGGACGCGGCAGAAGTACCTTGAAGTCTCCTGGAAATCAGCAACACGTAATATCCTCGAGGCTGATAGCTCGTACCTAGATCTGCACATGAAAAATATGTGCAGGAAATGGCATGAGTACACCACAATGGTACCCAGTAAGTGCTAAACATAACCTTGGTCGAGTAGTGACGAGGTCAGGTTAAGGCCCTACCGGAGTTAATATAATAAATTAAACAGTAAAAGATATAAGTAAACTTTATGGTAAACAGTTAAAGAAAATTCTCGATAATTTAACAGTCAAGGGATCATCGGCTCAGAACAAGGTACACACAATGTGGAATCTCACGGGATATTGTCCCGTAGTTCTGAATGACTATGCAGTACAGGGGGATCTCCCTGAATACGTCCGTAGTGCCAAAATAAATATACAGTGTTGGGGGATCTCCCGGAATACGTCTGTAGTCCCAAAATGAATATGTAGTGCTGGAAGATCTCTCGGAATACGTCTATAGTCCCAAAATAAATTTGAAAGACATGGGGATCTCCCAGAATACGTTCGTAGTCCCAATTTAAATATGCAGTGCAAGATACAATGACAGGTATGGCATCGAACTATATAGCTTACACTAATCATAGATAAGGAAAATATGTATTTAACTAAGCATGGCGCACAGAATGTCAAGTAGGCAGTTAAAACACTTAAGCATGCTTTTCTAATCTAACCTAAACAATTAAACATATTAGTGCAATTTATTAAGGGAAAACAATTTATGATTCAAGAAGGAAAAACGGGATTTTTGCAATAACATCTCGTGTACGTACTCGTCACCTCATGTACACGGCCCCACACATTAATTAATATCAAATATACTAAGGGGGAAATCCCCAACACAAGGTTAGGCAATCCACTTACCTCAACCACTCAAATCAACTCGATATCACGTTCTTGCCACGAGTATCCGACTCCAAATGGCTTGAACCCCACACACCCACGTGAAAATCCTTCTAAATATCACTTAATCCCGAGCTCTCAATTTCAAATGGTGAAAATTGACATAAACCCTCAATTTTGAACATTTTAAATCTTCCCAGGCATTCCTTAATCGTGATCACGGGAACATCGTCGCAATCGCGAAGAATAACTTCGCTACCTCATGCTTTTACTCTACACGACCGAGTCACACCCCATGTGAATGTGATGCAGTGGCTTCTCAGACTTACACGATCGCGATTGACCCCATGCGATCGCGAAGGGAAACGCCTAGTTTCCTTTGCCGCCTTATCTCTTCTTCGCAAACGCGGCCTGGCACACGCGTTCACGATGCACAACCTGACTGACCTACGCGATCGCGTCCCATTCTTTGCGAACGCGAAGAATTAACCCATATGGCCTCCCAATTTCCCTACGCGATTGCTATCCTCCTCACACGATCGCGATGAAGAACATCAGGTGCAGAACACCAGCAAAAACCAGCAACTCCTTAAGTCCAAAACTGACTCGTTGAGCATCCGAAACACACCCGAGGCCCCCGGGACCTCAACCAAACTTACCGACCAATCCTATAACACCATACAAACTTAGTCGAGCCTTCAAACCACCTCGAACAACACCAAAAATATGAATTAATCATGGATTCAAGCCTAAGAACTTAAAATTTTCTAAATTCTACAAACGATGCTAAAACACATAAAACTTAGTCCGAATGACCTCAAATTTGACACACAGGTCACAAATGACACAACGAACCTACAGCCACTCTCGGAATTCCATTCTGAGCTCGATATTAAAATTTCCCCTATCGGTCAAAATCGCTGAAACTCGAACTTTCGCCAATTCAAGCCTAAATCTACTACAGACCTCCAAAACACATTCTGGACGCGCTCCTAACCCAAAAATCACTCAACATAGCTAACGGAGTCGACGGAATTCCATTTCGGACCCGTCTTCACATAGTTCTGACTATGGTCCAAATTCTAAGGCTTAAACTCACATCTAGGGACTAAGTGTCCCAAAACTCTTTGAATTCCATAACCAATCACTTTGTCAAGTCCCAGTAGAAGAAACAAATATGGGGAAAAAGGTTATTAGGGGATCGGGGATCTAGCTCTCAAAACGACCGGTCGGGTCATTACAGACTCCCAGCTCGTCGTCAACCAAGTAATAGGACTTTCGAGATCAAAGAACAAAGGTTGCAGAAGTACCAGACCAAGATATGCAAGCTATTGCCCAAATTGATGAATGCCAACTCGACCAAATTCCACAAACTCAGAACGTCGAGGCGGACGAACTTGCAAAATTGGTTGCCGCAACAAAAAGCATAATTCTTAGGGACAGGAGCATGGTGCATCTCTTCAGCTCAGCACTAGACCAAGTCGAGGTAAAATCTATAAACCTAAACTTGGATTGGCGCAATTATATTATAAACTATTTGTAGGACGGTACCCTCCCAAATGATAAAAGGAAGCCAGGAAGTTGAGAATGCAAGTGGAAAGATATAACCTCCTTCGCAATGATTTGCATAAGAAAGCGAACAATATCCCTTTAGCAAAATTCTTGGGCCCGAATCAAACTCATGCATCCTCGAGGAAGTCCATGAAGGTCATTGTGGCAGTCACTCTGGTGATCGAGAACTGGCCAGGTGCCTCATATGGGCGGGATAGTATTGTCCTACCATGATGAAAGACGCCCTGGAGTTCGTAAAGAAATACGAACAGTGCCAGAAGTATGCTCCAATAGTCTACCAAGCAAGCAAAAACCTCCATTCTGTCACCTCTCCATAGTCGTTCATCAAGTGGGGAATAGACATCGTGGGATCGTTTCCCCTAAGACGAGGTAATGTTAACTTCCTTTTAGTTTTAACTGACTACTTCTCTAAATGGGTGGAAGCAGTCTCATTTGTCCAAATTCGCGAGTAAGAGGTAATCACCTTCATATGAAAGAACATCATTTGCTGATCTGTCCCGCTAAAGAAAGAAGTTACGATAACGGACCCCAGTTCAAGGGAAGGAAAATCACTAATTTTTTCGAAAAATGGCACATTAAAAGGATACTCTCAACCCCTTACCACCTAGCCGACAACAGGAAAGCAGAGTTCTCCAACAAGTCGGTCTTAAATATCATGAAGAAGAGAATCGAAGACACCAAGGGACTGTGTCCGAAGATACTCCTGGGAGCATTGTGGGCACACAAGACGACCCCTAACACAAGCACAGAGGAAACACCTTACTCCTTAGTCTACAGGACTGAAGCGGGAGAACCCAACTTGAGATACACTAATAAGAGCAGCAACAACAATGATGAGAATAGAAGATAAGATCTCGACGAGATCGAGGGTCGAGGAGAGAAGAGACATGGCGTATATAAGAATGGCCGCACAGAAATAGCAAGTCAAACGCTACTACAACAGTAAGGCCAAAGTACGATTACTCAAGGTTGGAGACTATGTGCTCAAAGCCAAGACACAAGCAGGAAAAGATCTCTGAGAAGGCAAGTTAGGAGCCAATTAGGATGGACTGTACAAAATCATAATCAAGGAAGATAAGGTCTCATTCCAAATGGAAACGTTGGAAGGGAAGCTCTTACCAAACAAATGGAAAATAAACCACCTCAAATACTTCAACTTCTGAGAAACAAGGAGTGCCCCATAAGTCATATTTTTTTCCCTCACTTGAGTTTTGTCCCAATAGGATTTTCTCAAGGAGATTTTTAACGAGGCGACAGATGAGGCACTTCGAGTTGGAGTACGTGAGAACAAACAGAATTCATTGCCTGACTCCGCAAGAATCTCCAAGTCGAACAATGAAGGGACTAGATATACTGGGACTTGGACTGGAACGCTATCCAGCACCCAAAACTTGTAGTTTTCTCCAAAAATGCCTCAGGGAAAAATGATGTAATCGATGCAATGATGTTGAAATAAATGAGATAGCAGTTCATCGAAACTGTTCTCCATGTCTCTAAACTAAAAGGTATGTTCGACCAGCTTGAGCAACACCTATCGACCCTTGGCCACGACTTAAAAAAAGGTACGTTCGACCAGCTTAAACAACACTTGTTGGCCCTCGGCCACGACTTAAAAAAAAGGTACGTTCGACCAGCTCGAATAACACCTATCAGCCCTTGGCCATGACTTAACAAAAGGTGCATTCAACCAACTCGAACAATACCTATCGACCCTTGGCAACGATACAAATGAAAGGTATGTTCGACCAGCACGAACAACACTCATCGACCCTTGGCCACGACTTAACAAAAAGGTACGTTCGACCAGCTCGAACAACACCTATCGGCCCTCGGCCACGAGTTAACAAAAAGCAACGTTCGACCAACTCGAACAACACCTATCGGCCCTTGGCCACGACTTAACTCAAATGTATATTCGACCAGCTTGAACAATACCGGTGAGCACGTGATTTTTACCCGACGAAAAATACTCCTACAAAATCCACAAAAATAGATTTTTTTCTAATTATTTTTAATTTTATAGAATTTTAGGAATTTCCTGTTAATTAAGTATTTGCATTTAATATCTTAAAATCATATAAAAACACCAAAAATATTCAATGTTGCATTGCATAGCATTTTAGATCTTAATTGCAGTTAGAACCTAATTACATGAATTAATTGCATTATTAAACAAAAATCACAACAATAATGGTCAATTTTACATTTTTAGCTTTTAGTTTTAAATTAGTAATTTTTTTCATTAGTTTTAAGTTCATTAATTATTTAAATATTAAAATAGATAATTAAGTTTAATTCTACAAATTAGATTTGATTTAGGAATTAATTTAGGTGCTTAATTAATTTGATTAGGATTTTTAATTAAAAAGGGGAAAAGAAACATAGAAAAGGAATAAGAATTTGCTTGGTTTTGTTTTGAACTTTGGCAAAAGCCTATCATCGGCCCAGTCACCTCCATTCTGCCCCAGCCTAGTGTCTCGGATACCCGGTCCAGACCATTGACCCATTATCTTTTCCCATTTATCATAGGCAGAATACATCGGCAGCCCCTTAAAGTTGTTTTCACTTTAACACTTCATCTTTAGTCTTTTCCATTTGAACACTCCAACCACGCCTCTAATGTGTCATTTAAACACAAAAATCATAAGCAGTCAAGCATAAACAACGTGTGTAATTCACTCGCTACAGTGACGAATAAAAAAGAGACACATGGATTAACTTAAATTAATTAATTAAAAAATCTTTTGAAAAAAAAAAGTTAAAGAAAAAAAAGAACCCTGCCCAACCCTCGATCATCTTCCCCAGCACCACGTCTTCATCTGCCAAAAGAAAAATTAAAGCTTCCCACATGCCTTCTTCTTCGCTGACTCACACCGGCCACCATGTTTCTTTCTCCTAATAATCACCCCCAAAGTGCAATAATTAACGGCATCCTCTTTGAAGATTTAATGGAACGATGTTCTTTAAATCTAATTGAACGATGTTCTTTAAATCAAGTGTTTGAATATAAAACAAAAAGCAACAGGGTAATAATAAACTACCACCTAGTGTTCCTCCAACCTCAAATTACCTTCTTTGGATTTTCAGATGTGGGGAAGGGAGGATTTTATGTCAATTTTTTGGGGGATTCAAAATTCCTTCTGATTTTCTCCTTCTTTAAATTCACGAAAATTCGCTGGAAAAAACAAAGCGTCACCCTTTTTTGAGATGTAAATCTGATTTTTCTTCAGATTCAAGTTGGGAAAATTCGTTAATGTTGAGAAGGACGAAACTTTGCCGGGAAAAAAAGTTTCGCCGGAAAAATTAAAGGGGTTGCTGGACGTAATTGTTGGGGTTGCTCGCTAAAAGACTTAAAGGAGTTGCTGGACGTAGTTATTTTGGGTGTTTACAGTGAAGCCTGGTAAAGCTCACATGGTGTTAATTGACAGGATATGATAGAATGAGAAGATGGAGAAGTGAGAGAAAGAAAGTTATTTTTTTGCTCTATTGATATTTATTTATTCTTTGGGACCTATAATAATAATATCTCACGCTCTCTAAAGAGGTGGGCAACACACACTATGTCACATTATCGAATTGTGTTTAAATGACACGTTAGAGATATGGTTTGGAGTGTTCAAAGCCTTTATTATAACACTTGCCTAACCCTATGATTCCATACACCTGCCCGCGACGGGCAGCCACCCTTGCCTATTTCTATTCTCCATTGCCAGCAAAACGCCCACCTCACCATAACCGTTTCAGAAGCTCCCTTATGCAAGATTCCCTCTCACTCTATACTCTTTCACTCGCCCCATATTAACCAAAATCATGCGTCGATCTTTCTAGAAGGCATGCGTTGGCGAGATAGGAGCCATAGGATTGATTTAAGATTAATCCTATCCCTCTATCTTTTCAGAATATGTCTATAAAAGAAGGATTTTGACTCTCATATAGGGGATTTTTCGGATTTGGGAAAAAAGAGAAAGGTTTTCTCTGAAAGTATTTTTTTATACAAGAGTATCTGAAAACCAAATTGGTATTTTTCAGATTCCAAAAAAAAAAATTTGAAACAAATATCGAAGATTTGAAGTTTATCACTGAGCTCCGTTTCAAGTTCTCAACCTTTAATTGTCGATTTTGCTAATTTTGCTGTTGTCAAGTTATTTGAACAAGCTTTCCTATTGTTGTCAAGCCTAGGTTTGGCTATTGGGAAATTTATGGTTGTTGTTAAGATCTTTACCCGGCCCCTTGTTGTATTTCTGCAGTTAGGTATGTAAAACCTCACATTCTCTCTTCTATTTCGAGTTTACGAATGAAAAATTTGATGCTTTCGTGCCGAATTCGTGTTTAAGTGCGTAGTGATACTTTGTGAATGTTCTGCATAGAGCATTAGCTTCTTTATTTAACTTGCTTTGGTTTAATTGAAGTTTCTCATGTTTCGACCTTTAAATGTTGGGATCTTTGCTTAATATGAATTGAAAGTGCACTACTCGAAGGATCAAAGATTTAGATTGTGTAGTGTTATCAAGTTATATAAACTCGTCATTTGAGTTGGATCCGATTCTGGTTATCCCGCATGCTATTCCTATTTGTAATGGTTTTCTTTTTGGTAGTTCTAGAAATTATTTCTGTTGTGGCTGAGTAAGGACTCTCCCATAATTGTTTTAAATCCCATGTTAACTTTTAGCCATAGACGCTGAAGTAATATTCTTGTGGTAAAAACTGATTAAACATGTGCTCTTTCTTGTTAAAAATTCTAAAGTTGGTGAAATGGTCATGTGTATGGAATCTGTGCTTTGTCCTTAAATTTGATAAAACAGTCAGAAAGCTCAACATAAATGATAAAACAGTCACTTCACTGGAGCCATGTTTATTATGTATACCTTTTTTGGAGCCTTGTTAACGTTTGAATTCTAGAAGTCCCAATGGCAATGCTTTCACATGAGGATATAACCATTTATCAGTAGGAAAATTGGGGTGTTTAGAAATCTTTTAATAGCTCTTCTAATGGCTTTGATTTACTTTTCCTTTATTATATTTTATGTCTCCCTTAGTTCTTATTTACCGTATGTTCTTCTGTTTATATGCTTCATTGTTTGATTCTGTTGGGTGTGAAATTGTATGCGTGATGAATGGGGCCGTGGGGTGCGCTAAGATTAATTCAAATGGGCCATTTGGCCGACTGGAATTAGAATGGAGTTTGGATCTTTCTTCTAACAGAATTGGGCCGAAAATATTTAGTCGGGCGATTTGCAGTCATGCCTTACATAGCAGCCACCTTTTAACCTATACCCTATTTTTAAAAATTATTGATTTGGTAGCCAACTGACAAAAAATTCGCACTAATATGATCATTCTACCCCTGACATAACACATAAAAATCACGCAGCTCCGTCTCTTCTCATATTTGAATCACGTACGTCTCTTCTCACATTTGAAACACTTCACCGATCCTCCGTCTCTTCTCAGACCTCCTCTCCCAAAGAAAAATTCAAATTGTAAGTTTTCGAATCTGATTGATATTCATGATACCTGAGATTTTTTGCTAAAGTTTTGGTGAATTTTTTGCTAAACAATTTG
>ML319702.1:0-240180 GCA_005239505.1 Nicotiana paniculata
CCCGGATTATATTTGCAACGCCCGCTTAGTCTTTTATTAGACATAGTTGAGCGTGATCATTAGACATCAAATAACAATCCAAAATCCACCAAATGTTGGTGTCCGCCGTGGCGTACGACCCGATCCCATCCTGTAATCCTCGCCGTGGCGTACGACCCGATCCCATCCTGTAGTCTCAATATCGCCGTGGCATACGACCCGATCCCATCCTGTAGTCTCAATCTTGCCGTGGCGTACGGCCTGATCCCATCCTGTAGTCTCAATCTTGCCATGGCGTACGACCCGATCCCATCCTGTAGTCTCAATCTTGCCATGGCGTACGACCTGATCCCATCCTGTAGTCTCAATCTTGCCGTGGCGTACAACCCGATCCCATAATATACTCTCTCATCACTCTTCCGTGGCATATAGCCTGATCCCACAATATAATCAATCATCACTCTGCCGTGGCGTACGACCCGATCCCATAATATAGTCAATCATCACTCTGTCGTGGCGTACGGCCCGATCCCATCCCGTGATTATTCTTATCACACTTAAATCAAGCCAAGTATCACAACGTTCAAAGACAACAAACCAATCACACAAGAATACAAGTCATATTTAGGCTACAACAGGGAAAAACAATGAACATGCTGTGTCCAAACTACCCGGACGAAGCAGTAATAGCCACTACGTACGGACTCTCGTCACTTGGTGCGTACGTAGCCCCCAAACAAGATCACATAGCAATCAAGGTTACCTAGAGGACAATTTACCTCTTACGAGGTTAGAAAGGATTCTCACCTCGATAAAAGCACTCCTCGGACCAAGGACCAGATCAAAAGATGCACCCGAACTCTGAAACTACTCCTGACGGCTCACAACTAGACAAACATGATGTAATTGAATCAATTTAAGGTTCAAGAAGAAGTATTAGCAAGAATTCCTAAAATTTAACATTCTTGATGATTCTTGAAATTTCGATCCCGGGCCCACGCGCCCGGATTTCGAAAATTCTTGGAGGAATAGCTTACCCGAAGCCTAAGAAGAGAAATTATATAGTTTATTTAAGAATTCAATAGCTCAAAAGGGGTAATTCACAAATTTTCCAAAAATCCCATTTACAACCCAAAACCTAGGCTTTTCCAAGGTTTAGTAGTTGATTTACCTTGTTAATTCATGAATGGAACTAGATAAATGAAAAGACTTACTTACCTCTACCGAATTTGGGTCAAGAGCAGGTTCTTGAAGCTCCTAGGACTCTCTAATGGAGGTGAGATGGTTGAAAAATGAAGAAGACCCGTAATTATGGGCATTTAAATGAGGCTGCCTACAGGGGTTCCGCACCTGCGACCTTGGGACCGTAGGTGCGATCTCGCACTCGCGAGAAATTGTTCGCCCCTGCGAAAAAGGGCCTGGGACCCTTGGCTCGTACCTGCAGAGTCAGGAGCCGCACCAGCGGTCCCGCTCCTGCGGAAGATAGGTCGCGCCTGCGATGGGGGTCGTACCTACGAAGGGGAAGTCCGCACCAGCGGACTCGCACCAGCGGGCACAAGTCCGCACCAGCGATCACACCAGCTGCTGTGCACCAGCAGTGATTTTTGCTGGTTTTTGGCCTCATGCGGGGTCCGGGAGGCACCTGGGCCCACCCGAGCCTCTGTCAAAATATACCCACAAGTCCCAAATCATTATACGGACTTGCTCGAGCCTACTAATCACTCATAACATCGCTAAAACTCAAAATCACTCTCCAAAACCCCTTGAATCAAATTAAGAACTTAAAAAATTCTAGAATTCACCTCATCGCGCCGAACGGGCCTATACTACTCGGAATGACTTCAAATTTTACAGACAAGTCATAAATGACTATACAGAACTATTCCTGATCTCGGAATTCTGTTCGGACCTCGAAAACACAAAAATGCGTCCCAAACCAAAATATGGACTTGAGGAACTTTTTGTTTCAATATTGGGCGCCGAAATGCCCCCGGGTCATCAGAAACCCAATCCGAACATACGCCTAAGCTTGAAATCATCACACGAAGCTACTGGAACCGATGAAACTCGATTCTGGGGTCGCTTACCCAAAATGTTGATCGAAGTCAAACTTGGCCTTAAAGGCCAACCTCAAGGAACCATTTGTTCCTATTGCACTCAAAACACCTCCGAATCCCAGACCACCAATCCCCGCAAGTCATAAATCACAACATGTTTCTATGGGAAGTTTCATTTAGGGGAACGGGATTCGATAACGCAAAATGACCGGTCAGGTCGTTACACTTTTATCTTCTTGTTATTTATAGTGTGCATTGATGATATTGCACAATTTTTAGTGTAGGGTGAAGAGATTGTTTGGATGATTTCCTGTGCTATCCTAGGTTAGTTGTAGTATTCTTTCTTAGTGTAGTAGTTTTTATGTAAAGAACAAATAATATTTGAAAAAAAAATGAAAATTGAAAAAAAAAACCCCAGAAAATTTGGACTTTTCCCGATGATTGATCTCCTAGACAGTTTTCTTGACGGATTAAAGTCTAAACAAAAAAAATGAAAAATACAAAAATATGTCCTTTAGTTTTCTTTAGGTAGTAATAATCCCCAGTGGTTTTTCTTTGTGCCTCGGTTCTTTTTCATGGGATGTATTTTTAATCGGGTAGTAATTTTTTTATTTTTAGAGTAGATTAGGAATTTAGGGAATAAAAGGAGGAAGAATGTTGAACCTAGGACCCACTGACGTGTTTGATAGTAGCATATTTATGCTTTGGCATGTGTAGTATCTTCTCAATGATTTGAAATTATTGATCTTGCTTAGTTGGATAGCGTGTTTTGTGACGCCTATGTCTCATTTACTTGACTTATGTTCACTTTGTGCTTAATGCTTAATATCTCGTGGCTCCATGAATACTTAAAATTTTTGGCAGCCGGAGTGGGACTATCCCTAGTGAGTCATGTTCCATGTGTGGTGACATTTTTGTGAGTCCATGTTTTTGTGATTGAGTCTAGAACTTGCCCGGTATATGAGTTGAAGCGAAATTTTAGGTGACGCTCTGTTTGAGAAATGATTTTAGGCTTTTGAGCCTATAGACTTTTATTTGGCACCCACATTACGGGCCTATACCCTTTTGTTTTTAAATGACATTGTTTTGATCCTTTTACCTCTTAAAGCATTTTAATTGTGAAATGAGCGCTAAAAAAAGTAAGAAGGGACTAAGTATGGGGTGACTTTTGAGTGGAACCAATTAATGGAAGAAAGGTGCACTTATTTTCTAAAAAAAATACACCACTAGGGGAAATTGAAAACAAAATAGTTGGGAAAAAAGAGAGAAAAATCTGGAAAAAAAAAGAAGGAAAAACAGAAATGAATAAAGTGTTGTCTTGTTCTTGCTAGTGGGTATAAATTAAAATAGTGCTTAAAGAAAAAGGGAATGCTATTGGGGAGTTATTTTATTTGTGAAATTGAAGTGGTGTTGAAGAAAATAGGCTTATAGTAATTTTGTGATGTGTTAAAGTACTTAGGAGGGTGAGTCATTATTCCTTAACTATATCCTACCCGTCCCTTATCCCATATTACAACCATGAAAAAGTCCAAATTGAGTTTAGATCGAGCGAGCTTACATTAGTAGAGATTTACTTTAAGGGCAAACCTATAGTACCAATTGCATGCATGTGACTTCTTTGTGAAAGTCAACGATTTTCTTTGATATATGTGAGTCATTAGAATATATTTGATCATGAGATTCGAATCTGTGGATTGAACTTGGTCTCTTATTTTTTTTTGTGATGGCACATGGTTTCACAAGGGATAGGTAACGTTATTAGACTTCTCCACGGCGTTGGGTGTTTAAGCCATGAGTGCATGGTGACATTGAGTCGATTTTTTAGGTTAGGATTGTTGTAAGCATGTTGTCTTTGTTTGAATATTTTTAAAGAATGACATAAGTAAAGGGAATTGTATGTAATTGCATTTGCTAAAGTTTAATTGTTAATATCAACCATTGTCATTGGTGTAGAGTGCTCAAAGATAAAGTTATTTATTGGTTGACTCGAGGACGGGCAATGTTTAAGTGTGGGGTGTTGATGTTTGGCTTAATGTATGCATATTTTGATGTATATTGTCTCACAATGTGCTCATTTCTCGTAGATTTGAGATGTATAAGATAATAATTTAATGCTTATTTATGGTATTTCTATGTGTAGGAATCATTTGAATGCAATTTGGGACCAAAGTGCGCGAATTATAGTGAAAATCGGACGAAAGGGAAAAAGTGCAAAGTTGAGGGCCACATGCAGTGTGGGGCGCTATCTGTGGCGCACAAAATAGAATGTTAAAAATTTGAAGGCCAAAGTCGGCGTCCCACACTGCCCTGGACGCTCAAAACGCAAACACATCCTAATTCGACTAGGACTTGGTTATTTATACCCTAAGACGCCCCAACTCATATAAAAGCCAATCTAAACCTATTTTGAGAGGGAGAACAATTTTGACAGACGTTTGACCTAGGTAGATCACAAAGCTGCCGCCAGGTTTCATCTTTTCTTCCACAAAAATTAGTATTTTTGATGTTTTTTTGTATGATTTGTTGTTTGGCTACTATGTCTATGTGGAGCTAAAACTTCACATTCTTAGTTGATATACAGGAATTATAAATTCATTCTTGTTATTTCAAATTCCATAGACATATAGGCATTAAGTTAGCTTGAATAGACGAGTAAGAACTCGACAGATTTGTATGTGTCACGACCCCAAATCCTAACAGGCCATGATGACGCTTATCGTGGAACTAGGTTAGCCAACCATCACCTTACTACGCATTTGTTCAATTATAAAAGTTCACGAATTGAATAATAAGCATGCAACCATAACATAGAATAATATAATTAAGTCTTAGCGTCCCAATAATAGTCTAAACAAAACCTCCCAAGAACTAGACTCAATAATCTTTAGCATCTAAGAAAATAAATCTAACTCTGGTAATACTATGATATATATGTCTCTGAATCAATTACTAAAACTAAATAAGGAAGGAAAGTGGAGAAGCTGTGGATGCTAGACAGCTACCTCGAAATCTCGTAACAACTGCTAACTAACTGAAACGGTTACTGCTGCGAACTGGTACCTGGATTTGTGCACAGAGGCACAGGGAGTCTTTATGAGTACGCCAACTCAGTAGTAATCAAAATAAATCACAGCCCGAGAAATATAAAACACCCAGCACAGATACATCAATTCACAAAACAGTAGTAAAACACCAAGTCTCAAGAAGTATTTACCAAATACATAAGATCGAAAACAAATTTCCAGAAATCCTTTGAAACAAGTATAATACCAATATATCTTAGTAAAATTCTCACTAAAACTTAGTAAAACCATCATAAATCTGCCCCTCGGGCCAAAATCATTTCTCGTAACAGTTGCCCCGCAGGCATTCTCTCAATCACTCAGTAACAGCCCCGCGGGCAATAATCATCACTCAGTATCAATCATCACTCAATAGGTACCTGCGCTCACTGGGGGTGTGTACAGACTCCGGAGGGGCTCCTACAGCCCAAGCGCTATAACAACATAAGGCCTGAAATCCTCCTCACAATATAGGCCTGAAAGCCTCCCTCATATAAGGCCTGAAAGCCTCCTTACAATATAGGCGTGAAAGCCTCACCCAGTCAGACACGCTCAATTTGCCCTTAATCCATAAACATACCGGGTTCTCGACCCAAAATAGTGTTTCGTTTTTCAAGAAATAGTATATATATACTCTGAGTGTCAAAACAATTTTACAGAAAATACTGAGTGTAAAATCACAACATATCAGTGAGGAAAAATAATAAAACATCCCCCAAGGGGTAAACAGGTTGGCACTAAGCCCCAAACATGGCTTACAGCCCAAATCATATCAAGTATATATACTATTGGAAATAAGCTTTAAAAGCCGTTTCGCAACTCAATAATCGCCTAAGTAAGGAATAAATCTCCAAAGTTTCAACCTTTGCATTTCAAAACCCGTGAAAGGGTGCAGAGTCCGGGGTTTCATACCCTCAGGACATGATTTAAAGACATTACTTACCTCAAACTAGAACGAAACTACACCGCAATGTGTTTTCCTTTCGAATCAACTTCCAGATGCTCCAAATCTACCAAGTTCAGATTTTTATCATCAAATTATGCTCAAGGAATAAATTCCAATTGAAAAATATCGACTTTAGCTCAAAAATCCGAATTCGGTCAAAACCCCGACCCCCGAGCCCGCGTCCTGAAACTCAAAATTTTTTATACCAAAATGTTCTTCGTCCTGTCACGAGTCTGTACATATAAAGAACACCAGAATCGGAGTTTGTTTGACCCCTAAAATCGACCCCTAAATGTCTCATAATCTCAAGCCCTAAATCCACATTTTTCTACTGATTTTCATGAATTAAATGCTGAGTTTATGTTCTATAATCGCCCATAAACGAGTTTTAATGATTAAAACACTTACCTCTATGAATAGTATTGATTTCCCTCTTCAAAAATCACCCCCAAAGCTCTCTGTCCGTACACAAATGGTGTAAAAAGGGTTTAAGTCGCAGAGGGTTTAATTATATACTGCCCAGTGATTTCTTCACTGCGATCGTGGCATAATCCATGTGATCGCCATTCACAAAACCTCACTCACATGCGATCGCAGCTCTCATCACGCGATCGCGAAGACCATTTGACCTCTCCCCCACGCGCCTGCCTTGACCCTACGCGATCGCGATCAAGTCCACGCGATCGCAATACCTGACCTGCTCGAGCTCTGTGATCGCGAGCACACGTATGCGATCGCAGAGTGTAAATACTACCCCTTCTAAATATGCACTACGCGATCGCGGTGAAGGAATTCCTGCTGCACTGAAACCAGAAAACCAGCAATTCATCTAAGTCCAAAAATGCCCGTTAGCCACCTGAAATCAATCCCGAGCCCCTCGGGACCCCAACCAAACTTACCAACATATCCCATAACATCATTAAAACTTAGTTGCACTCTCAAAACACCAAAACTAACACCAAAACACCAAATTTACATCGGATTCAAGCCTAAGAACTTTGATATTTCTAAAATCCACAAATGATGCCGAAACTATCCAAAACAACTCCGATTAACCTAAAATTTTGTAGACACATCCAAAATGACATTACGAACCTGTTCCAACTGTCAAAATTCCATTCCAACCCAGATAGACTATTTTCCACTGCCGACCAGAAATCACCAAAAACTAACTTTCGCTAATTTAAGCCTAATTCTACACCCGACATCACAAAATTATTCTGAACACACTCCTAAGTCCCAAATCACCTAACGAAGCTATCCGAGCAATAAAATCCGCATTCTGAGGTTGTTTACCAATAAGTCAACTCTCAGTTGACTTTTCCTATTTTATGGCTATTTTTAATGACTATGACTGAACTCTCATTATAATCACTTCGATTTCAAGCCTACCAACTCTAACACATCAATAATAGTATAATTAATCTATGACAAGTCAAATACAGAAATTATAATGCAGCTTCTACGTAACGACATACCGGGTCGTTACATTCTCCCCCTCTTAAACAAACATTCATCCTCAAACGGGTCTAGAAACATACCTGGAGTCTCAAACAAGTGAGGATATTTTATCTGCATCTCCAGCTCGATCTCCCAAGTAGCCTCCTCCACTGGATGACCAAAATACCTACTGGCTCAACCTCGTATGACATATCACCCTCAAGCTGAATTGTGCTGAAGTCTAACACATGAGACGGGTCACCAACATACCTCCTGAGCATCGATACGTGAAACACCGGATGAACACTCGACAAGTTGGGTGGCAAGTCAAGTCTATAAGCCACCTCTCCAACCTTCTGAAGCACCTCAAAAGGACCAATAAATCGTGGACTCAGCTTCCCTCTCTTTCCGAATCTCATAACACCCTTCATGGGTGATACCTATAGCAGTACCTTATCACATTCCATAAATGACACATCCCGAACCTTTCGGTCCACATAACTCTTCTGTCTAGACTGCACCGTGCGAAGTCGCTCCTGAATCAACTTCACCTTCTCCAATGCATCCTGAATCAAATCTGTGCTCAATAACTTAACCTCACCAGGCTCGAACCAACCAACCGGAAATCTACACCTCCTACCATATAAAGCTTCATATGGGGCCATCTAAATACTGGACTGATAGTTGTTATTATATGCAAATTCCGCCAATGGCAGAAACTGATCCCATGAACCACCAAAATCAATCACACAAGCCCGTAACATATCCTCCAATATCTGAATAGTCCGTTGCCCGTCGGTCTGAGGGTGAAATGCAGTGCTCAACTCTACATCAGTACCCATACCTCTCCGTACGGCCTTCCAAAACTGAGATGTAAACTGAGTACCTCTGTCAGAAATATTAGAAACCGGAACTCCATGCAACCGGAAAATCTCCTTAATGTAAATACCAGCTAACCGCTCTGAAGTATAAGTAGTACTGACAGGAATAAAATGTGCGGACTTGGTCAATCTATCCACAATGACCCAAATAGCATCACAACACCTCGACGTCCATGGAAGCCCACCTACAAAGTCCATAGTAATCTGCTCCCACTTCCACTCCTGAATATCTAACCTCTGAAGTAAACCACCTGGTCTCTGGTGCTTATACTTGACCTGTTGGCAGTTGAGACACCATGATACATACTCAACAATATCTCTCTTCATCCGTCTCCACCAATACTGCTATCTCAGATCCTGGTACATCTTCCCAGCACCCGGATGGATAGAATACCGCGAGCTGTGAGCCTCGGCTAATATCAACTCTCGAATACCCTCTACATTGGGCATGCAAATACGGCCCTGCATCCACATAACTCCATCATCACCAATAGTTACATCTCTGGCATCACCCCGACAAACTCTATCCTGAAGAACTAACAAGTGTCGGTCATCATACTATCGTGCTTTAATCTGATCAAATAAAGAAGACCGGGAAGCCATGCTAGCTACCAGCCGTGGAGGGTCTGAAAAATCCAATCTCACCAACTAACCCACTAAAGCCTGAATATCGAGGGCTAAAGGTCGCTCTGCTGCTGAAAGGTAAGCTAGACTCCCCAAACTCTCAGCTCTATGACTCAAGGCACCCACTACATTGGCCTTCCCAGGATGATACAAAATATTCAAGTCATAGTCCTTGAGAAGCTCCAACCATCTCCTCTGTCCCAAATTCAAGTCTTTCTGCCTTTAGCAGATACTGCAAGCTACGATGATCAGTAAAAATATCACACTGCACTCCATACAAATAATGCCGCCAAATCTTTAAGGCACGAACAATAGCAGCTAACTCAAGATCGTGCACTGGGTAATTCTTCTCGTGCACCTTCAACTGTCTAGACGCGTAGGCAATCACCCTATCGTCCTGCATCAACACCGCTCTCAAACCAACTCTAGAAGCATCACAATAGACTATATAAGAACCCGAACCAGTAGGCAAAACCAAAACTGGAGCTGTGGTCAATGCTGACTTGAGCTTCTGAAAGCTCTCCTCACACTCATCGGACCACCTGAATGGAGCACCCTTCTGTGTCAATCTGGTCAGAGGTGAAGAAATAGAAGAGAATCCTTCCACAAAGTGAAGGTAATATACCGCCAAACCCAGGAAACTCTTAATCTCCTTAGCTGAAGACGGTCTGGGCCAACTCTATACCGCCTCAATCTTCTTTGGATCAACCTGGATACCCTCACTAGACACCACGTGCTCCAAGAAAGCTATCGAACCAAGCCAAAATTCACACTTAGAGAATTTTGCATAAAGCTTCTCCTTCCTCAATCTCTGTAACACAATCCTCAAGTGCTGAGCATGCTATTCCTGGCTACGGGAATAAACCAGGATGTCATCAATGAACACAATGACGAACGAATCAAGTTAAGGATGAAACACGTTATTCATCAATTGCATGAATGCGGCTGGGGCATTGGTCAGCCCGAATGACATAACCAAAAATTCATATTGACCATATCTGGACCTGAAAGCAGTCTTCGGAATGTCAAAATTCCGAATCTTCAGCTGATGATACCCAGACCTTAAGTCAATCTTGGAGAACACCTTAGCTCCCTGAAGCTGATCAAATAAGTCATCAATACGAGGCAAAGGATAACGATTCTTCACCGTAACCTTATTCAGCTGTCTATAATCAATACACATACGCATGGAGCCATCCTTCTTTTTCACAAACAACACCAGTGCACCCCAAGGTGACACACTAGGACGAATAAACCCTTTATCTAAGAGTTCCTGAAGCTGCTATTTCAATTCTTTCAACTCTGCTGGTGTCATGCGGTAAGGTGGAATAGAGATAGGCTGAGTGTCTGGCACCAGGTCGATACCAAAATCAATCCCTGTCAGGTGGCATGCCTGGCAGGTCTGCGGGGAATACATCTGAAAAATGACAGACTACGGGAACAAAATCAACAGACGGAGTCTCACTACTAACATCCCTCACAAAAGCAAGATAAGATTCACAACCTTTCTCAACCATATGCTGAGCCTTTAAATAAGAAATCACTATGCTAGGTACATGCTTTATAGACCCTTTCCACTCAACTCTCGAAAATCCGGCCATAGCTAAGGTAACGGTCTTAGCGTGACAATCAAGAATAGCATGACATAGTGACAACCAATCCATGCCCAGAATTACATCAAAATTGACCATACTGAGTAACATCAAGTACACTCGGGTCTCAAAACCCCCAATAGATATAAGACACGACCGATACACACGGTCCACAATAATAGTATCACCCACTGGAGTTGAAACATGAACAGACGTAACCAACGACTCATGTGGCATATTCAGAAAATGAGAAAAATAGGATGATACATAAGAGTACGTGGAACCAGGGTCAAATAAAGCGAAAGCATCACTGTGACAAACTGAAATAGTACCTATAATCACCGCATCTAAATCCATAGCATCAGGCCTAGCCGGAAGTGCATAAATATGTGGCTGGCCTTCACTTGCTCGACCTCCCCCTCTAGGACGGCCTTTAGCTTCCTGACCACCACCACTAGCAGCCTGGGTAGGTGGTGAAGCGACTGGGGCTGAAGCCGAGGGCTGGACCCTCTGCTGGGATGAACTACTAGGACGATGGGGACACTGCCTCCACCCATGTCCGAACTCTCCATATTCATAACAACTACATGGAGCTGGAGATGAAAACTGATGAGAACCTCTGTCACCTTGATGACCACCAGACGAAACATGCATAGAAGAGCCATGATAAGATGATGCTTGGGTGGAGCTCTGAGCTTTTTGAGGTCACTAAAAGATGAACGTCCCTGATGAGAATTGCGAGGACCCTACCCCAAAGATACACCATTGTAAGCTGGGAGAACTGGCTGTGGAGGTCTAAATGGACGACCTATGCTGTGCTGAAACTGCCCTCTAGAAGGGGTACCACTGAAACTACCTGTTCCCCGAGGCCTCTTGACCTCCCTCTCCTCACGATCCTGCCTACAAACCGAATCAATGTCCCGAGCAATGTTAGCAACCTGCTCAAATGTAGATCCAGACACCATCTCTCTGGTCATCAAGATCCGAAGCTGATAAGTAAGACCATCTACAAACCTCCTAATCCTCTCCCTGTCAGTAGGGACACTCTCAGAAGCATGTCTAGCCAGCTCGAAAAATCTCATCTCGTACTGAGTTACAGACAACTCTCCCTGGCGCAGCTGCTCAAATTGCCTGCGCTGCTCCTCTCTGTGGGACTGAGGAACATATTTCTCCAAAACGATCGTAGAGAACTGTTTCCAGGTGAGAGGTGCTGAACCAACCGGCCTACGCCTCTCGAATGACTCCCACCAAGTAAAAGCAGCACCCGCAAACTGAAATGTAGCAAACGAGACCCCACTGCTCTCCAAAATACCCGCAGTACGTAGTATCCTCTGACACTTATCCAGAAAACCTTGGGCATCCTCACCCTCTGTACCGCTGAAAATCGGAAGCTTAAGTCTACTGAATCTCTCCAACTTGCGTTGCTCATCCTCAGGCATAGCAGCGACCACAAAATCCGGAGCTGGAGCAACCTGCTGAGCTGGGGCTGCACCTGGTGCCTGAATACCCCGTTCAACCTGCTCAGGTGTCCGGGCAGCTGGAGTCTGATTGGCTCCCCCGGCTTGAGCTGCAGTGGCAGTAGTAGACATAGCAACTGCCTAAGCTAAACAGGAACACACCGTCAATATCTGAGTCAGGGTCTCCTGAAGACCCATAATGACAATATGCACTGCCAGTGCCTGAGCCTGTCCCGCTAGAGCACCATCAGCGGGAACCTCATCCTGAACGATAGGGGGATCCTGGCGTACAACCCCTGCTGCTGCATGAGCTGGTCCCCTACCTCTACCACGGCCCCGACCCCTTGTGGGTCTGGCTGGTGCCTGGTCACACTGATCGGTATTGCGTGTCCTCACCATCTATGAGAGAACGAAACAACGTAAGTTTAGATTTCAAGAATGAATATATTGGCACGAAAGAGTTCAAGAAATAGAGATGTTTCCTAAAAGTTCTGCAGCCTCTCGAAGATAAGTACAGACGTCTCCGTACTGATCCGCAAGACTCTACTAAACCTGCTAATGACCATTGAGTCCTATGTAACCTAGAGCTCTGATACCAACTTATCACGACCCCAAATCCTAACAGGCCGTGATGGCGCCTATGGTGGAACTAGGCTAGCCAACCATCACCTTACTACGCATTTGTTCAATTATAAGAGTTCACGAATTGAATAATAAGCATGCAACCATAACATATAATAATATAATTAAGTCTTAGCGTCCCAATAATAGTCTAAAAAAAACCTCCCAAGAACCGGAGTCAATAGTCACGAGCATCTAAGAAAATAAATCTAACTCTGCTAATACTATGATATATTATGTCTCTGAATCAATTACTAAAACTAAATAAGGAAGGGAAGTGGAGAAGCTGTGGACGCTGGACAACTACCTCGAAATCCCGTAACAGCTGCTAACGAACTGAGACGGCTACTACTGCGAACTGGTACCTGGATCTGTGAACAGAGGCACAGGGAGTCTTTATGAGTACGCCAACTCAGTAGTAATGAAAATAAATCACAGTCTGAGAAATATAAAACACACATCACAGATACACCAATTCACAAAACAGTAGTAAACCACCAAGTCACATGAAGTATTTACCAAATACATAAGTTCGAAAAATAATTTTCAGAAATCCTTTGAAACAAGTATAATACCAATATATCTCAGTAAAATTCTCAGTAAAAGCCAGTTTGAAAATCAAAGTAAATCATAGTTCGAAAACTCAGTAAAACCATCATAAATCTGCCCCTCGGGCCAAAATCATTTCTCGTAACAGTTGCCCCGAAGGCATTCTCTCAATCACTCAGTAACAGCCCTGCGAGCAATAATCATCACTCAGTATCAATCATCACTCAATAGGTACCTGCGCTCACCGGGGATGTGTACAGACTCCGAAGGGGCTCCTATAGCCCAAGCGCTGTAACAACATGAGGTATGAAAGCCTCCTCATAATATAGGCCTGAAAGCCTCCCTCATATAAGGCCTGAAAGCCTCCTCACAATATAGGCCTAAAAGCCTCCCTCATATAAGGCCTGAAACCCTCCTCATAATATAGGCCTGAAAGCCTCACTCAGTCAGACACGGTCAATTTGCCCTTAGGCCATAAACATACCGGGTTCTCGACCCAAAACAGTGTTTCATTTTTCAAGAAATAGTATCAAAATACTCTGAGTGTCAAAATAATTATACAGAAAAGATTGAGTGTAAAATTATAACATATCAGTGAGGAAAAATAGTAAAACATCCCCCAAGGGGTAAACAGGTTGGCACTAGGCCCCAAACATGGCTTACAACCCAAATCATATCAAGTATATATAGTACTATTGGAAATAAGCTTTAAAATCCGTTTTGCAACTCAATAATCACCTAAGTAAGGAATATATCTCCAAACTTTCAACCTTTGCATTTCAAAACCCGTGAAAGGGTGCAGAGTCCGGGGTTTCATACCCTCAGGACAGGATTTAAGGACATTACTTACCTCAAACTAACCCGAAACTACACCGCAATGCGTTTGCCTTTCGAATAAACTTTCAGATGCTCCAAATCCACCAAGTTCAGATTTTTATCATCAAATTATGCTCAAGGAATAAATTCCAATTGAAAATATCGAATTTAGCGCAAAAATCCGAATTCGGTCAAAACCCAACCCCCGGACCCGCGTCCCGAAACTCAGAAAATTTTATACCAAAATGTTCTTCGTCCTCTCACGAGTCCGTACATATAAAGAACACCGTAATCGGAGTTCTTTTAACCCCTCAAATCGACCCCTAAATGTCTCATAATCTCAAGCCCTAAACTCACATTTTTCTACTAATTTTCATGAATTAAATGATGAGATTATGTTCTATAATCACCCATAATTGAGTTTTAATGATCAAAACACTTACCTCTGTGAATAATACTGATTTTCCTCTTCAAAAATCGCCCCCAAAGCTCTCTGTCCATACACAAATGGTGTAAAAAGGGTTTAAGTCGCGAAGGGTTTAATTATATACTGCCCAGTGATTACTTCACTGCGATCGCGACATAATCAACGCGATCGCAATTCGAAAAACCTCACTCACACGCGATCGCAGCTGCTCTCATCACGCGATCGCGAAGACCATTTGACCTCGCCCCCATGCGCCTGCCTTGACCCTACGCGATCACGATCAAGTCTATGCGATCGCAATACCTGACCTTCTCGACCTCTGCGATCGCGAGCACACTTATGCGATCGCAAAGTGTAAATCCTACCCCCTCTCAATATGCACTACGCGATCGTGACTCTCCTCACGCGATCGCGGTGAAGGAATTCTTGCTGCACTGACACCAGAAAACCAACAATTCATCTAAGTCCAAAAATGCCCGTTAACCACCCGAAATCAATCCGGAGCCCCTTGGGACCCCAACCAAACTTAACAACATATCCCATAACATCATTAAAACTTAGTTGCACTCTCAAAACACCAAAACTAACATCAAAACGCCAAATTTATATCAGATTCAAGCTTAAGAACTTTTATATTTCTAAAATTCACCAATGTTGCCGAAACTATCCAAAACAACTCCGATTGACCTGAAATTTTGAAGACACATCCAAAATAATATTACGAACCTTTTTCAACTGTCGAAATTCTATTCCGACCCCGATAGACTATTTTTCACTACCGACTGAAAATCACCAAAAACTAACTTTCGCCAATTCAAGCCTAATTCTACACCGGACATCACAAAATTATTCTGAACATACTCCTAAATCCCAAATCACCTAACGAAGCTATCCGAGCCATAAAATATGCATTCCGAGGTTAGTTACCAATAAGTCAACTCTCAGTTGACTTTTCCCATTTTAAGACTATTTTTAAAGACCAAGTGACTGAACTCTCATTATAATCACTTCGATTTCAAGCCTATCAACTCTAACACATCAATAACAGTATAATCAATCTATGACAAGTAAAATACAGAAATTATAATGTAGGTTCAACGTAACGAAAGACCGGGTCGTTACAGTATGAGCAATATTAACCTTGTCAACCAATAAACCAGATAAATTAATTAATTAGTCAATTCAATTGAATAATACAATATGATTGTTAGATAGCCCATAACCCTAGATCGTTTTCATCGCATTGATAACATAAAAATGCATTATCCTTTTGTTCAGAGTTCATTATTTATTTTTCTTTATTTTAATTTGCTTAGAATCAATACTTGTAGGTTTAATTCTTATTTAGCTAGTTAGGATAGTCTAATTTAGTTAATAGTTAATCACAGGTCGTCATGGGTTCAACATCCGACCTTTAGTCACTTTATTACTTGACTATCGCGTATACCTATGTGTGCGTTTGGCCGCAACAAATATCCTACCCAATCCTATTTCCTTCATATAATAGTTAATATATGGAAATCATTGCCCTTGTCCCCGTTTCTGTTCTCTCATTCAAGAGCAATTTCAATATATTAACTATTATATGAAGGAAATAAAGAGTGTGCTAAACTTTTATAGTATATATGAGGAGTTTTTGTCCAATATTGTCCCTTATCTTTGAGGGTAGGTCTATTTTAGTCCCTCAAATATAACCCTGAGCATATTTAGTCCCTTAAGTATGCTAAAGTAAAGCACATTTAGTCTCACTGACATAATGTGTTCAAAAACTAACGGTGTTACCCAACCCTGATTCATGAAGCATATCTTCTGCTTTGAAGCAAAACGTTTCCTCTCCTTTTATTGAATAACTCAAATTATCACTTTACTTCCTCATTATTAGATTATGGCTTCTAAAATTTTGACCTTGATATTATCTCTTGTATAGTTGTAAAAATAATAGCCGAAAAATGTATAAAATTTGTATATATATATATATATATATATATACACACACGCGCACACACACACACACACACACACACACACATACATTTTGTATGTTAATATACATAGATTATACAAATTTTATATACTTTTTCTGCTACCAGATATAAATAATTTTTCGCATGGGCTAAAAGTGATAATACAACCTGGTTATTCGTTTGCTTCAATAATATGCCTAGAAGTGTTCATGGAAGCTCTATTTTTTTTTCAAATTTTAACTTTTCTTTTTAGAAAAATTAACTGAAATTTTTAAATGTGTATATGCACAAAAAATATACAAATTTTATAAATTTTTTCGGTTATTATTTTTACAACAGCTATACAATGTCATTTTCTCATTGAAAACTGGCACAGAAGGGGATATTTTCAAGGTCAAAATTTTAGAAGACACTATTTAAAAATGAGGAATTAAAGCGATAATTTGCGTTATCCAATAAAAGGAGAGGAAACGTTTTGCTTCAGGGCAGAAGATTTGCTTCACGAATCAGAGTTGGGTAAGACCGTTAGTTTTTGAACATATTGTGTCGGTGACACTAAAGGTACTCCAATTTAGCATAATTAAGGACTAAATCTGCTCAGTGTTATATTTGAAGGACCAAAATAGACCTACCCTCAAAGATAAGGGACAATACTGGTCAAAAACTCTATATATGAGTGTTATGTGTTTGACATAGAAATATAAGGGGCATGTCTAGAATTGAATAATATTGTAGGGTATTTAGCGTAGTTTACCCTTTTATCATTTACTTATTGGTAATTGCACTTCGCACGTGATTCAATTAAATGAACTTAACTACTTGTTAATTCAAGGTCACATGACAATTTGATTAACTGGATTTTACTTCGTTTAGAAGGAAATTATAGATCTCTCATATTTGGTTAGTCTCTTTTTTTGGAGGAAAATATTTGGATTTTTATTAATTGAGTATCATTCTTTCTCATTCAATAGTATCCACAATTTAGCTATATGGGGTTTAAGAATTTTGTTTAGGGGAAAAACTTTTCGGGACAAGTGTTAGTATACCACTTGTGTTTGACTCTTTTGTGAGGTTGTTCTCATGATATTTTATACTCATTTTTATATCATGGATTGCTCATCTCCATCCATAGATGTAGGTCAATTGACTGAATCGCGTTAAATATTTATATATCTTTTGGTATATTTCTTTTTAGTTGTCTAATTTATCGTCGTTCAAGATTTACTTTACTAAACATATTACCTGATTATTTCGATCCTGACATTTCCATTCTTCGAGGTTACTTGAAATCCAAGTATAGTTTGAAAACATTGTTAGATAAATTAGAGGAAAATTGTGTGAGAAGACATGTTTTTGTTGGGAGAGGAATTCTTAAACTTTTTTATATTTTTTCATTACAAAAGAACATCTTTATAAGCGAACGACTTAATGTTTAAGAAGAGTTAAGAGTTAGGTGACTCTTTATTTTCTCTAAGAGCCAATGGTCAAGTGACTTCTAATTTCGTCAAAGGTTAAGATGTGCTTTCAACAAAATAAGGAATCAAAAGAACATGATCTTTCAATAACGAATGACCAATTATAGAAAAAATCACGTACATAGTACACAGGGCGGATCCACCTTGTAACCTACGGATTCACGTGAATCAAATAATTTTTGTTTAAATCGCATAAATTAGTTCGAAAAATTCATTAAATATCTATAAATATTTGTGATATTTTATACTTCAATACCAAACGGAAGGGAGGGGGGATAATTTGTGTGGTGTCAAATTTTCGCCTGCACAGATTAAAGAAGGACCTAGTTCTTCTATGTTTTCCTTATACTACTATTGCAGAATAATAAATGTGGAACGTAAAGAACACAAGTATTTTTACGTAGAAAACACCTGGCTTAAAAGGTCAAAAAAATAAACTACTACCCTGTAGGATTTTTTCCAACACTTCACTAAATCACTGAGCCAAAATAGTATTTGCAAAACTCTTATAAATCTAAGGATTACATCTAACACTCAAAGTACCTAGTATAAATGATTATAAAGAAAGCTGAAAGGTACAACTCAAAAGCCCAACTACAAATGAACTAGAATAAAAGAAAGACACTTGGAACTGGTTGTTCTATCTGGTTGATGTAGCTTCAGGTTCGCACACTTGAATTGTCGCGCCCTTTTTTTCTTGCGAACTCGGGTTTCGACATTTCGGACAACTCCTTGTGAGTGGGTAAGGAATAGGAGTTGGTTTAGAGTCGCCACCTAACGAATTAAGGTGCATTAGGAAACCTAGAGCAGATAACTCATGTTATACCAGTTTACATCATTAGAGATTGGGTAAGGCCTCAAATTACCTTGAGAGGAAGGTGTTAGGCACCCCTCGAGGTCCACAATGGTGGGTCCTGCCGAACTTAAATTAAGCGAATTAGTCTAGGAAAAGTATAGAAAAACTAATTACTAGGGATGGGGGGTCCTAAACTTTTTAGCCTATAAGATCACCCCGTGCAACATAAATAATATTTCGCAACTCCCCGAGATGGGGGTGTTACTCATATTATCCAGCGGGCATAAACTATCATCTCCTGCTACCCGATTACTATCTTTAACTTGTTACTTAAGCGTTCTAGTTGATTCTAGTTTGTTTCCTATGCGTGCACTACCCGTCCTTACCTATGGCCCTGGAGGTATTAGGACCTCTATTTGGGATAGTTCTAGACTAAGCCTAGGTTGCTCAAAAATGTAAAAGCTAGGCGGCAAGCAAAACAATTAGGACTTTGAAATAAAAAAGAAAGCAAATATGGGCTCATATTTACCTCCACACATAAATAACATATGCACGCAATTACTTGAAAGGCTTTATTAATCTTAAGTCCTATAGGCATGATATCTATGTGATAAATAGGCGAGCAATGATATATAGAAGCAGTTTCATTAAGGCGAGTGTCGGGACCTATTATTTGCCTACTGATTTTATTCAGTATAATATCTGGGCACTTCAGGTGGTAATGCATCACAATTATAAATCCAGAATTGTTATTAAGTTCTATAGGCATATTGTCTAAGTGATTGACAATGACGATTTTGTTCAGAACCAATTAGTAGTATAACTTCTACGAGCATGGTGATTATCGTCCTATAAGCATGATTTCTAAGTGAAAACTGATTTTTGCTTTATAGACATGTTTCATAGCCTTGTATTTTCCTTTAATCCTATAGGCATGCTTTATAATATTGGACTAACTTAAATCTTATAGGAATGATCTCTAGGTTTGATTTTAATCATATAGGCATGATATCTATTACTGAATGGATTTAACCCAATAGGCATGATATCTATTAAGCAGTATATAGGCAGAAGTTGTACATACTGTCAGAAAATAATTGAATCAAACATTGGGGGTCCTATAGGTATGATTTCTAACACATATTTATTGGAAAAATTAATGCATCCTATAGGCAGGATTTCTAACAAAGTTGTAATATTAATCCTGTAGGCTGGATTTCTGATGTGTGCACACAATATAGAACTTGCACGATTTTAACAAAATAAGCAGAATCAACATCGCTAATGAAACTCCTTTAGGCAGGATTTCTAAACACAACGTAGAACTTATACAATTTGACAAAGTGAGCAAGCTTAACATCATAAATGAGATCCTATGGGCAGAACTTCTACCCGAATTATCAAGAAAATAAAGGACCCTTCCCAATTTTTACTAAACACCCCAGAATCTGTTTGTTACAAAATTATTACAGACCAGAGTAATGAATGAATTACATAACAATAATCAGATAAACTATAGGGAGCCTTCATTAGGCCCAAATACACCTGGGCAACCAGGCCTTCAAACCATATCACTTCGAGGCTCATTTCACCGGTACAACATAGCCAATAATGAGTGGTTCACTCATAGCACATATAAAACTAGGTTTCCAATGTGTCAAAGTTCCCATGGGGCTCAGGGACCCAGGGAAATGCTCACATCAGAACTACATACTCATAAATGATTCAAAGGAGATTAGGAACCGATTCCCCGTGTGTCAGAGTTCAAAGGAGTCTCACATGAATCCTTAGTGGTGCTCACACTGGGATGGTTGAGGATAGAACCTAAAGAACTAAGAGTGGGAGTTTTTAAAAGAGTAACATCATACAATATGAGGTAGATACAGATTTAAAATAATTTTGATTTCTCATATGAAGGTCACCATAACGGAGTTTCAGAACACAGAACATGTAGGCATAAGTGCATTAAGAAAACAAGCAAGGTTCATGCTCACATACACAGTTCAGATAAGTTGAAATATGGAAAAAGTCTAGTTAAGCTAGGTGTTTATGCTAGCATTTAGGACAACCTTACTAAACCATAGAAAACCAAACAGTCATAACCCGCATGAATTCAAGACATGTTAGAAAGCAAGTCACCAAAGCATATAAATGACAGAACAAGAAGCCTAGTAATAATACAAGTTCCAAAGGTTTAAGACCAATTGACTACTTAACCTTCTAACATTATCCTGAAGATACCCAAATCCGGAACAGGTTCAGAACAACACATATGAGACAGGTTATGCAAATGTTCTTGGGAGGATTCATATTATTCAGAACAACCAATCTCACACTAACAGTATCAACTGTAGGACTAGAAGAGAATCATAGAAGCCTAAGCAAAATCATGTTCAAAATAAAGTTCAAAACATGCTGTTCTAATAACACACATTGTGGAGACACAAAAAATAAAATGGCAATGGGATAATGAATTACTAGTTAGGAAGAAAAGAAAGAAAGTATACCACAATAGTTATGTCCAGAATCAATTGGCCTTGGCTTTCAGCCGGCCAAGACCAGAAACAAACGAGCAAAGAATCAGAATAAAAGCTAAGTTTTCAGTGAGAATATTGAGAGTTCGAGTCTGTCTAAAGGGGAAAGGGGGGAAAGGTTTAAATAGTGTTCAATTAGGAGAATAAATAAGGAAAGAAATCAAACACACATAATAATCACATAATCAATTGAAGTCTAGTTTTAGGGCAAATAATACAGAGTTCAGTAAATTAACAGGGAATAATGTCGTGTAATTAGGCAAGTAACACTTAGAATAAGGAAAATATCATATAGAATCAATTAACACTCAATTTCAGGGAAAAATAAGGTAAAAAAATAAAGTAAAGAAAATAAAGGAAACATGGTAGATTGAACAGAATAAGGATAGTATTAGCCACATACAAGAAAGGAAAGAGTATCAGAAAATAAGTAAGAAGTCTCAAACCCTAGTTTTAGGTAAACCTTCACAAAATCGGCAGAAAAATAAGGCAATTAATCACATAATGCATACAATGAACGTAGAAAAGAGATTATTCAAAAAAAAAAAACCAGAATCGAACCAGATTTGATTCAATTAAAGATCTGAAACCCTAATTTTAGGTAAACCACAAAATCGATAGATAATAAAGGCAAAGAATCATATATTTTAATAAAATGAACATAGACGAGAGGTTATTCAAAAGAAACATAGAATCGGAAAAGATTTGGTTTAATTAAAGAAGATATGAAACCCTAATTTGGGTAAGTAAAAGGAATTAATGGAAATATGGAGATTCATGCGTAATAGAGTGAATATAGACGAAATAACACTCAAAAATAAGGTTTGAACCAATTTTGGTTCAAATCAAAGGTGATCCGAAAATCCTAACTTTAGGGTTAAGTAAGAATCCACAGGAGATACACAAATATTCGATCCAAAATTATGAACACAGACATAAATGACAACATGTTAAGGATTTAACCAACTTTGGTTCGATTCTTACAAGACCTGCTTGTCATTTTAGGCAAGCTATTACGTAGTACCAAAAAATAGTTAGCCAGTAGGGAGGTGGTACTAATATGGTAAAGGAATCATAGACTGATTCCATTTTGGGGTTGAAATCAAGGAGATTTGAGCGACGACTCTAGGGTTTTGGAGAGGAGAAGGGGAAGAAGATAAGAGAATACAGGGGCGGCGGGTTTGGGTAAATGGGAGTTAGGGTTAGGGATAGGTTAATTAAAAAAAGGGGAAGGGATGTGGGCCGTTGATCTATTTAACATTAGATGGGGCGGGTCATTTAAGAACGGGTCGCGGCCGGGTATTAGTTATGGGTCATTGGTTTTTGGGCTGGTGTATTTGGGCTAGTTTATAGGTAATTGGGCTGGGGTAATTGGGTAGTGTAGGTCTGAAATTGGGGTTTTAGGGGGCTAGATATTAAATACCCAATTTAACAAATAAATAATTTATGATAATTAATAAATAACAAAAATATTACTTGTAAATGAAAATGATTTAAAATAATTACTTAGCATTATAAAAATATAAAAGGTCATTTCTGTATAAATAATGTAATTATTCATATATATGACCTATTGTTGCAAAAATATGCAATTTTAGCCTAAGGATGCAAAATATAATTATGATAAATACATAAAAAATATTTAAAACTTAACATGGATATAAATGATGAAAATTAAATGATAAATCATCATACAAATTATTTGAAATGCAATTAATAATTACTTATGCAAGAATAAATTGATAAAAAGCCTTTAAAAATTATGAAAAAATACTTGATGATGCTCATGCACTACTTTAAAGGTATATATGTATATTTAAAATATGTGAGGGAAAAATTGGGTATCAACAGCTGCCTCCCTTTACCACAAAACATAACTGTGAATCCATGAGAAAAGTATTTTTTTTTCTTACTTCCAATTGGATGGCCTATATTAGGGGATAAATGTGACAAATTTTGAGAGAACTCATCATCCACAGTTTGGTACCTACTGAATTTTGTTTTTACTCTATCATGTAGGTATCTCGAACAAAAATTCAAGCACTCATCAGCCAAAAACCCATCTGCTATTGACGCTTCTGGACAAGATCGATTGCGTACAAACGCCTTGTACTTACATAGGTTTCTCTCAATGGGATACATCCAGCGAAGATGAGACTGACCCGCAATCTTAATTTCATTTACCAAATGAACAGGCAAATGTTGCATTATGTCAAAAAATGTTGGATGGAAAATTTTTTCAAGCTCACATGTTATTTCAACAATTTCAGACTGCATTTTTTCAAGATCTCACCTTACTACATATAGCTGTAAAGAAATTTCCAACCTAGTCAAGGCCAATGAAACATTCTTGGGAAACACTTTTTTAACAGTAACCTGGAGCAATTAATGCATCATAAAACGAGTGTCATAACTCTTGTACCCTGATATTTTCATCTCCTTCAGATGCACGCGTTCTGAAATATTTGAAGCACACCCTTTTGGTAATTTAGCATTTTTCATGACAGTACAAAACAAACCTTTCTCTTTTGGTTTCATATAGAAACAAGATTTAGCCAAACTTATAGTTACATCATTATTTGTTTTTTGTTGTAGATCCTTTCGTATCCCCATTTCTTGTAAGTGATAGCGAGAATTTTCATGGTCCTTTGACATTCCATCTTTTTCAATAAAGTCCCGAGCAAACTATCGCATATGTTTTTCTTAATGTGCATCACATCAAGATTGTCACTCAATTTGTTATGCACCCAATATGGCAATTCAAAAAAAAAATGGATCTCTTTTTCCACGGACCCTTAGCACTCCAAGGCCTTTTTTAGTTCCCTTTCCAAAGATATTGGTGAATTAAATCAGCCCTTCAAACACTTCTTCTCCCGACAAAGGAGCAGGTGCAAGGATATGCTCCTATTTACCGTCAAATAACTTCTTATCTCTTTGGAATGGATGATCAAGAGGCAAAAATCTTCGATGACCCAAATAACACATCTTGTGACTATGTTTGAGATATTGAGAGCATGTATCATAATTGCAAGTGCGGCATGCCAGTTTGCCCTTAGTGCTACATCCTGAAAGCATAACTAACACTTGAAAATCACTAACTGTCCACAATAAGGAAGCACGCATTCGGAAAGTTTGGTTGATTACAGCATCAAATGTGTCTATCCCCATTTCCCATAGTTCCTTTAATTCTTCAATTAATGGTCGTAGGTATACGTCTATATAATTTCCTAGAGATGATGGACCTGGAATGATCATAGACAACATTATATACTCTGGCTTCATGCAAATCCACAGTGATAAATTATAGTTCATTAACATAACAGGTCACGTGCTATAAGAAATGCTCATCGTCCGAAACGGGTTGAAACCACCACTTGAAAGACCCAATCAAACATTACGAGGATATCTAGAGAAATTAGGGTGCAAAGAATCAAAGTCCTTCCAAGCTTCCACATCAGCAGGATGTCTTATATTCCCATCATTGAGTCGTTCATTAGCATGTCATCTCATTGTAGCAGCCGTTTCAGGACACATGAATATCCTCTGAAGCCTAGGCTTTAAAGGGAAGTACCTTGAAATCTTAGCAGGGATTTTAGAGCTTGCATTATCCAAAGGACAAGCATTCTTCCGTCTTGAAGACCCACAAATAGAGATATTATCGGCCTTCTCATTTTCTTTCCAAAATAACTTGCAATCATTAGGGCATGCATGTATTTTTTCATAATGAATACCCAAATCTTTATCATGTTTCTAGCCTTGTTGAAAGACTCCGGTACCTGAGCAACGGGAAATGCCTCTTTTATCAACTTTAACAAATCTGAGAAAGCCACATTATTCAATACATGAAAGGATTTAAGCAAGTACAACCAAATAGTTAATCTCAGTTTACTGAAATTTTCACACCCCTGTCCCTTTTTCCTCGCGGAGTCCGGGTTTCGATATTTTGGGACAACTCATTTCATTTTGGGAAGGGTCATCGAATTTGAAGAGTCTCCACCTATCGGACTAAGGTGTGTTAGGGAACCTAAAGTAAATAGCTCATAAACCGGTTTACATTACCAGAGATTGGGTAAGAGCTCGAAATTACCTTGAGGGGAAGGTGTTAGGCACCCCTCGAGGTCCGGCATGATGGGTCCCGACCAAACTCAATTTGAGTGAATTAGTCATAAAGAAATTTTAACAAATAGAGATTATTTTAAAACGGGAATAAAGGGGGTCCTAAATTTATTAGCCTATAGTATCACTTCTGTGCAATACTCGGTAAACTTTCCTCAAATAGAGGTGTTACGCGTAGCATTAGCGCACAGGTCATCCTATCCTTTACTACCCAATTATCCTCCCCTTAATTATTATCTAAGCGCTCTAATAACATCGAATACGTATTCTATGCATGCATTAACCTTCCGTTACCTGTGGCTCTGGAGGTGCTTAGGACCTCTATTCAAGGTGGTTCTAGACTCACCTATGGTGCTTAAAAGGAGAAAACTAGGCGTCAAACAAAACAGGTAGGACTGTCACATAAAAGGAGCAGTTAAGGGCTCACATTTACCTCCATAAATAAACAAACAATTGCACACCTCAAACAAACAGTTTTAAACGATTTAAAGTCCTATAGCAGTATATCTAGATGAGCACAAAGCAGCATATGCATCATATTCATTAGGCGAGGCAGTGAATACCTAATCAGTTTGCCTATTGTTTTTATTACTTATTGAGTCTGGACACATTTATAAGCAATCAAACAAACATAGTTTTAAACTTCAGAACTTTAATCAACCTACAGGCTTGCCTAGGTGATAACCAGGCAAGATCCTATAGACATAGTATCTAAGAGTTAATCAGACCATACTTATAAACCAATGATTCATTTTTAACAGGCAGGTTTTATCTATTTAGACCTTATAGACATTCTGTCTAGGTGCTGAAAAAATGATCACAAACGTTACAGAACTGGTTTTACATGTTTATCTCTATATGCATGATATCTAAGTGTTAAGACTATTTTTATACTTATTCGTTATAGGCACGATGACTAGATGATGAAACTGATTTTTCATATGTTTTACCTATATGCATGATATCTAAGCGAGTGCAACAAAAGGTCCTAGAAACATGAACTCTAATGCACACATGAAGGTTTCAAAACATGATTATTAATTCAAAATTGATAAATGACCTAGAAACGGGATTTATAACGCACATGTGAGAATGCAGGATTTTTCATATGAAAAATGGAAATTTAGGACAAATAATGAGATGAGTCCTATTTGAATGATTTCTAATGCATATAAATGATCATAACAATCCTAAGGGCATGGTTTCTAATGCAGATAGATAATCTTATGTCACGCCCCAAATATGAGGGACATGACCGACGCCCAACCGGATGATCTCGGTCAAGCGGACCTGGATTTTCCTTTCCTATCCCACGCGTTACCCCGTGTTTACCATACACATTATTCCATATAACATAGAAAATTAGAATTTGCATAGATTTACAAACTTAAGTTCATTTCCTCTTTTTAACATTTCAACATTTGATACCCAAAACATACGTAATGCATACATACTTTTACCAATGTGGACCAGGATTCTGAGCACGTACAGTTACTACCCAAAATACATATATATATATATATATACCACCCACATTGTGTCTACGGAGCCTCTAAGAGTACTAGGAGATTATACAATACTTGCTGGTAACAAGGCCGCGACTATACCTTGAAATACATAAAATACACGAAAGAGGAGGATATCGTCTACACACGTCCCTGAGAGCAAGTGGGGCTCACTAGAATTGGTGAAGGACGAAGAGGAGGCACCACTATCGGTGGACTGAACTACCTGTTATGGAACCACCTACATCCAATATAAAAGATGTAGCCCCCGATAAAAGGGACGTTAGTACCGTTGAATAGTGCTAGTATGTATGAACAAACTTTACTCTAAGTAGAATCAAACAATGCACAAATAAGAGACAGTCAGAGAAATCAAATGGTCACTGCACCGAGATACAGAAAGAAACACAAATGAGAGTTTCTAAAGTTCTTATTTCAACACAATCATGTTCCACCCTTATTCCTTCTCAACAATCCACCCTTATTTCCTCTGTTGCAGCATGCAACCCGATCCCACCGGACAATCACATTCCAGCCTTATTGCTTCTGTTGCGGTGCGCAACCCGATCCCACCGTACAATCACATTCCACCCTTATTACTTCTCACATATTACCCTTATTCCTCCTGTTGCGGCGCGCAACCCGATCCCACCTTACAATCACATTTCATAGCAACAATAATAGTCCCCAATTTAATCACAAGGCATTTCAGCAACAAGAATACAAATTAATTACAACCAACAATCCGTATGAAATCAGCCACACTAATCCTTGCCACACAGTGAGTCATATACGATATTGCCATAATAATTTAGTTCAATTAAATCAACCACAACTCCTTTTTATCACTTGCTTCACAGCCCTTAGCACATAGATACATTCACACATTTGGGTTCGTTATTATTCTTTCATACCAACATATTCAAGCATTAAAAAAACCTTCCACATGGTAGAGCAATGACAAAGAAATCACCTTTCACAATTTCAAATGGCATAGTACATGAAAATCATCTAGTCAGTAAGAGAATAGAACCTTACGCCTCAATACATTTAGAACAATCAGTTCACGTATACTCAAGCAAGAAACACATATCGACTGTTCAAGCACCAACAAGGTGACTCTACAAAGATAAAAGTTATCCATACATACCTCAAATCGAAATTCCCTTCTAATATCTATTCTCGAATCACCAACCCATCAAGCAACGCCAATCTAATTTATAAGGCAACACATTTCACTTAGAGTTGGGAATCAGGAACAAAACTCGTACCCATTTGGCTATTTTATCAAACACTATGTGATCCCTTTGATTAACTAATTTCCCTTTTTAGTGAAAGTTACCCTAACTTACTCCTTATTGCTAGATTGTGAAAAATTACATACATGCATGCAAGGTTTTACACTTTTATCTTCAAGGCCCAACCTAGGTGTGTCCCATTTCTATCTAAAATCTGAGAATTAAAGGAAATAGGGTGGGGACTTACCTGTTAGAATGAAGAAGAAGACAATTACTCAAAAATCTCCAGGCCTGAGTGATTTTGGAAAATCAAATTGGATGATGCTGAAACCTTCTCTCTCAAGAACTCTTTTTTCCTCTCTCTATCTTTGGTCAGATAATTGATAAAAATGAAAAGGAGGGTGTTTTATTAGACATGGGGTCGGGTTGTAAAATTAGAAAATAGGAGTCCCGACACGGAAATGCGGTCGCATTCCTTCTATGTGGTTCGTATTCCTGTCGCATAATGTCCCTAAAAAAATGGGCCAAATAGGAAAAAAAATCTTCCCAGGTATGCGACCACTATGTGGTCCGCATACCTGTTATGCGATCGCATAGTGCGTGGCATAACCTCCCTCGCAAAAACAATGGGGCAAGAATGCGACAATTATGCGGTCCGTATTCCCAGAATGCGACCGCATTCTGGGCCGCATAGTTGTCCTTACTTTGGACATGAGACTGTCCAGGTATGCGACCACTATGCGGTCCGCATACCTGTTATGCGATCGCATAACCACTAAATTCTGGAAAATTTTATCTTTTAAGTCCCGGGGTACTTTTTACTCAAAATGGGTTCGTTTTAAGAATTTCTACAGTTATAGCAACACAGGGACCTATTCGGCCATTATTTTAGACAAGAAATTTTATGGGTCTTTACATCCTCCCCCACTTAAAATCATTCATCCTCGAATGGGGATCGGGAAATCATTCGTTGAAAACATATCATGCCAACCCCCAAATTTTCACTAACTCCAATATTTTCTAGAAATTTCGCCAGAGTTCCCTTTGTATATAGGCCTATCTACCTGTCAGAGAGCCCCCGAAACACATTTCCAATCAATGCTACACAGATTTAGTTATTCCAACAACTTATATATATAACATTGTTACCTCAACAAACATATATTCAATTGCTTCAACAAACTATATAGTTCGGTTAACACCACAATATTTGCACATGCTTCAACTATCACAATGAGTAGTTCATGGTTCAACTAATGCCACAAATTTGCATACCATTTAACTATCACACATAATTTAACTTACTTCAAGGAGTTGCACATTACCTAAACACAACATACACAAATATGGCACAACTTGAGAAGTTACACTAGTAGGGTAATTAGGGGGAAAATGGGGTGCTTTTGCACAAAACTGGACACAACATATAATTGCGTAGAGATGGCAGTTCTCACGAGCACTACTAGACTTATTCAAACAAATGGGGATATTTTTCTTTCATTTCATTTTCCGCTTCCCACGTGGCTTCCTCGACTTGTTGACTTTGCCATAAACTTTAACAGAAGCAATCTCTTTGTTTCTCAATCTACAGACTTGCCTATCAAGAATAGCAACCGGAACCTCTTCATATGACAATTATTCATTAATTTCAATGGTATCAACCGGCGCAATGGTGGATGGATCCCCAATTACCTTCTTCAACATAGACACATGGAACACTGGATGCACTAGTGACATTTCAGGGGACAATTCCAGCCTATACACTACTTGCCCTATCCTTTGAGCGATTCGATATGGCCCGAAACACCTTGGGCTCAATTTTCCTTTCTTCCCAAACCGCATCACTCCCTTCATGGGAGACACCTTCAAGAATACCTAATCATCTACTTGAAACTCCAAATCCCTGCGACGAACATCTGCATAGGATTTCTGACGACTCTGAGCGGTTTTCATCCTCTCCTGAATGACTCTAACTTTTTCCATATCTTGATGCACAAGATCCGGTCCTAGAAATTCCGCCTCACCAACCTCGAACCATCCAATCGGAGGCCTACACCTTCTTTTGTACAATGCCTCAAATGGGGCCATCTGAATAATGTATATTATTTGTTATTGTAAGCAAACTCTATAAGCGACAAATGATCATCCCAGATACCCTTGAAATCTAATACACAAGCTCGTAGCATATTTTCAAGCGTCTAAATAGTCCGCTCCTCTTCACCGTCTATCTGTGGGTGGAAAGTTGTGCTGAGATTTACCCGAGTACCCAAGCCTTGCTGAAATTTCCTCCAAAAGTTAGATGTGAACTGGGCCCCTCGATCTGAGATAATAGAAACTGGAGTGCCATGAAGTCTGACTATTTCCTTGATATACACCTGAGAGTTTTGTTCTGCAGTATCGGTGGACTTGACTGGTAAGAAATGTGCCGACTTCGTGAGTCGATCCACTATTACCCAAATTGAGTCGAACCTGCACTGAGTGCGGGGTAATTCTACCACGAAGTCCATATTGATCATTTTCCATTTCCACGCCGGTATTGCCATAAGTTGCGTCAACCCCCCGGGCCTCTGATGCTCGGCGTTCACTTGCTGTCAATTTGGACACTTAGCCACAAAGTCCGCCACACCCCTCTTCATACCATTCTACCAATAAATCTCCTTGAGATCGTGATACATTTTCGTAGAACCTGGATGTACAGAATACTTGGAATTATGAGCCTCCGCCATTATCCTCACCCGAAGATTATCCATATCCGGAACACATAGCCTTCCTTGGCACCATAATACACCATCATCACTGCCGAGTGAGAATTTCAGAATCGCCGCTCTCAACTGTGCCAATGCTGGATCACTGAATTGTTTCTCTTTTACTCCCGCTACAAGTGAAGATTCGGCTCCGTTATGCACCACAACATCCCCTTTGTTTGAGGTCGAAAGACAAACCCCCAGACTGGCCAATTAATAAACCTCCCGAGCCAAAGGCCTCTGACCTTCTTCCAAATGAGCTAAGCTTCCCATAGATTTCCGACTAAGAGCGTCGGCCACCACATTCGCTTTCCCTAGATGGTACAAGAAATTCATATCATAATCTTTGAGAAATTCCAAACATCTTCGTTGTATTAAATTTAGTTCTTTCTGCTTGAATAAATATTGAAGACTCTTGTGCTCTGAGAACACGTCCACATGGACCCCATAAAGATAATGCCGCCAGATTTTCAATGCAAACACAACTGTTGAGAGCTCCAAATCATGCGTCGGGTAATTCTTCTCGTGATTCTTGAGTTGCCTTGAAGCATACGCTATAACCTTTCCACATTGCATCAACACACACCCCAAACCAACCCTTGAAGCGTCAAAATAAACCACAAATCCCTCTGTACCTTCTGGCAAGGTCAACACCGGCGCCGAAGTCAATCTCGATTTTAATTCCTGAAAACTCTTTTCACAAGCTTTGGACCACCGGAACATTATCGCCTTCTGCGTCAACATAGTCAATGGGGAGGCGAGAGTAGAGAATCCCTTCACGAACCTCCGATAATACCCAGCTAGACCCAAGAAACTACGAATCTCTGTCGGGGTCGTTGGTCTAGGCCAATCCTTTACTGCATCGATCTTTTGGGGATCAACCCGAATCCCGTCCCTGGAAACAACGTGGCCCAATAAGGTGACTGACTCAAGCCAAAACTCACATTTTGAAAACTTCGCATACAACTGGTGCTGATGAAGAGTTTGCGGAACTGCCCTGAGGTGATTAGCATGATCTTCCCGACTCCCCGAATAAACAAGGATGTCATCAATAAAGACAATCACGAAGGAGTCGAGAAATGGTTTGAAAACCCGATTCATAAGATCCATAAAAGCCGCCGGGACATTGGCCCAAAAGACATTACCAAAAATTCGAAGTGCCCATAACGAGTCCTAAAGGCGGTCTTAGGAATATCCTGCTCCCTAATATTTAACTGGTGATACCCGGACCATAAATCAATATTTGAGAAGAACCTAGCACCTTGCAATTGGTCAAACAAATCATCTATCCGAGGCAATGGATATTTGTTTTTGATAGTGACCTTGTTGAGCTACCAATAATCAATACACATCCGAAGTGGCCCATCTTTCTTTCTGACAAAAAGGACCGGTGCGCCCCAAGGCGACACACTTGGCCGAATGAAACCCTTGTCTAATAGATCTTTAAATTGTTCTTTTAACTCCCTCAACTCTGCTGGTGCCATTATGTAAGGTGGAATAGATATTGGCTGCATATCTAGCAATACATCAATCCCGAAATTGATCTCTTTATCTGGCGGAATTCCCGGAAGTTCATCTGAAAATACTTCTAGAAACTCATTCACAACAGACACAGACTCGGGAGCAGGCACCTCTGAAGTAGTGTCCCCAACTCGGACCAAATGATAGATACATCCCTTCTTGATCATCTTTGAGGCCTTAAGGGAGGAAATAAACCTACCCTTTGGCACAACACCATTCCTTTTCCATTCGATAGTCGGATCATTAGGAAACTCGAGGCTCATAATTCTGGTTTGACAGTCGAGTTTAGCAAAGCACGAATAGAGCCAATCCATTCCCATGATAACATCAAAATCCACCATTCCTAGCTCGATAAGATCGGTCGTGGTATCTCAACCCCACACTGTGACAACACAATTCCTATAGACTCGCACGACCGTAATAGAATCACCAACCGGAGTCGACACAGAGAATGGCTCATGAAGCTGTTCGGGTTCTATCCCAAAACATGAAGCAATAAATGGAGTAACATATGACAAAGAGGACCCCGGATCAATAAGAGCATAAGCATCAAGTGTTTGTACAGTCAGAATACCTGTGACAACATCTGGAGAAGCTTCCGCACTCTGGCGACCACTCAAAGCATAGAAACGACTGGGTCCCCCTTGACCCCGGGCTCCACCCCTAGTTGCAACACGCCCTTCTGAAGATGGAGGGCCGCGGGCTGGAGGGCGGGCTGAAGATGTAGCGGCTGAAGAACTGGACGGTTGAGCAGTGCCCCTACCCGTGCCCTGACTGGGTGCACGACAGTCCCGCTGAATATGGCCTCTCACTCCGCATCTGTAGCATACCGGTATGTCCAAGTAACAAGGCTCCGTATGAAACCTCCCACACTTAGGGCATGTGCCCTCCTCTACTGCTGGAACCTCCCACCTGATCGACCTGACTGATGGAATCTCCTGCTATCTGAACCTGGTCCCAAGCGACCTCCCTGCTGATAACTGTGCCTTGATGGTGGTGTACTGGCTAAGGACTATGCATAGGACTGAGATGGCCCTGACGACCCTCTCCCAAGAACTGATCTCCCACATCCAACTAAACTCCCAGGGTTTCCCGTTGATGCGTGGCTAGAACTCATGATTTTAAGCATTATATACCTTGCATTTTATGTGCTTTAATGATAAAAAAAACGTCGTATGTGCCTAATGGAGTTTATTTAATGTGTAGGTGAGTTGGAAATGGAAGCCGAGCTAAATGAGAGCATAAACGTCGGAAAATACGCGCAAGAGTCGAAAAGGAGCGACCCGGGACAAGCCTGGCGTTAGCCAGGCGTTTGGCTCTTAAGGCCAGGGGGTGCCTGGCGTTACCCAGGCGTTATCCTCCAAACGCCAGGGGGTGCCTGGCGTTATCTAGGAGTTATCCTTCAAACGCCAGGGGTTGCCTGGCGTTACCCAGGCGTTATCCTCCAAACGCCAGGGGGTGCCTGGCGTTACCCAGGCGTTATCCCCCAAACGCCAGGGTACCTGTTTCGGTGAAATCCGAGTTTTAAAGGGTTTTAAGTGTTTCCAAGTGAGAATAGGAGTCTCTTACACGGTTAGGGTTTATCCCAACCATATAAATAGACCCAAGAACACATCTTGGAGGAGGGAGACGTTTTTGGAGGGCAAATACACACACAAGATCATTGAAGGAGCAAGGATTATCAGTTTCTTCATTTTATTCTAGTATTTTCAATTCATGCACCTTATGCAATTGTTTGACTATAGCATGAGTGGCTAAGCACCCATTATTCTGGGGTTGTGGTTTAGCCATGGATATTGTTATTCGACATTAATTTAACCTTGAATATAGTTTACTCAATATATGGTTGTTTCTTCAATTCTGTGTTTAATTGCTTAATTGTCTGGCCATCAATTAGGTTCTATATACTATCTATGTTATGCTTGGGAAAGCCGTATATAGATTAGAGAAGAATTGAAGAGAGTACGATCTCAACCCTTCAGGGGAGCGGATTTGTGGTTAGGATAGGAATATACCTAGTCACCGTGCTTAATTAAACATCGTAATCTTAGTGCGTTCTAATAGATTAATTTCATAGGAATATAGGCGTTAATCTATTGAGAATAGGCGAGTAGTGCTTCGGGAGAAGGCTATGAGAGCATTTATCGATTAATTAGCAACCATGAGTGAATTATATGAAAGGGAGAGTTAATTAGAATGCAATACGAGTGGTGAATAGATCACAACCCTGGAATATTTGTCTCTACTGAATACATAACAATATTTTTGTCACTTGATAATTAGTTATTTCATAGAATCTTAGTATAAAATAGTTGCATCCTTGATTTTATTTTGGCTTGATTAGATAACGATTAGAGTGATTTAGCAAGTAGTTTACACAAGTCCTTGTGGGTACGATATCTGGACTTAAAATCCCTATATTACTTGTCGACCACGTACACTTGCGGTTTTAAGATTATTGGAACGGTTCAGTGCTAAGTGTCCCTGTAGTTTCAATAATTATTTGTAACGGTTAAAACTGTAACATTAGACCACATAAGTTATTGAACCGTAAAAATAAAAAGCGTTGCCATAGCTCCAATTTCTAGTTGTGGTATGTGCAAATCTTGTTCTCAAGGAGTTTGAGGTACTTGCTTTTGGGATCCCACTTAGGTGCAGAGTTCCCAAAGCCAAGTCCTCTACTGTTGCTACTATGATATTCTTGTAGCCATGAAAGAACATCAAAGGACCTGTTCCATATACAAGTTCTGTCTAGCTTATGCTTGACCTTGTTTAGATCCTCATTTAGGACTCTTACATGTTCATCACTCTTATACAACTCATCGTTGTGTGTGATCGACTGTCTTTTTACTTGTTCCGAATTTTAATTTTAGATTTTCATATCAAAGTTCTAGGAAAGTTGTGTCAAGTGTATGAACCTGGTTCTTCAACACAATGTTTTTACTTTCAGTTTCACAAGCCCTAAGTTCCAGGTTTTTGCACTTGGCTCTCAAATCACACATTCTTTCGACAGTTGTTCCTTTTCATGATTCACATCCTCAGATTCATCAATTAGCTCTTGCAGTAACTCTGGTAACCTTTCTTTACACAAAAATGTAATCTTGTCTTTGAGATGAAAAAAACTTACCTCAGTTTCTTCATCAGATTCTCCAACAACCATATTTGCTCGTTCATCATCATCATCTGAGCTTTGTTCCCAAGAAGGCGATCATAACCTTGGTTGATCCTTTGTTGTTGCTTTTCTTTGTTTGAACTTATTCCTTCTTCCCGTTCCTTCATTCGGCTTTTTCCTTCTTCCATTTAATTTCCCACTAAGGACAGTTTTTGATGCGGTGATCAGTCTTTCCACACTTGTAGCAACCATAATTGGTTTGCTTCTCAGTAGCTTTTGTCTTGCTATAGCTTCCACTTCTTGAAGTCTTTTGTGATCATAGTCATTTCATCATCTTCCTGATTAGAACCTTCAATTATTCTGAGTGCCAAGTTCCTTTCCTTCTTAGGTACATCCATGTTCATGGTTTGCCTCCTAAGTTTAGAGGGAGTGAGATTTCCAATCAATTCATCTAGAGGGAGAGTGGCAATGTTCTTTGATTCCTGGATGACAGTTATCTTGATTTCCCAAATGATTGGCAAGACCCTAGTAAGTATCTTCTCAACTCTTTCTTCTTTAGGGATAATCCTTTCAAGAGATTTTAGTTTATTTGTCAAAGTAATGAACCTTGTGTACATCTCTTGAATGGTTTCTCCATCCTTCATAACAAAGTTCTCATACTGAGAATACTGTAGAGTTCCTATGGATCTCTTTACCTGAGTTTCTCCTTCATGGGCCACTTTCAGTGTGTCCCAAATTTGCTTAGCAATGGAATAGCCTTGAGTTTTTCTGTACTCGTCTCGACCAAGCCTCCAAACAAGCCATTTTTTGGCTTTAGCATTCTTCTCCCAGTTCTTCAAGTCCTCAGCATTGTAATCCGCTCTCCTTTTTGGCACATCTACTCATACATAATTTTTTTTTCAAGGTTGCCAATAGACCATTAGTGACAATGTCTCATAGCTCATAGTATTCTCCTTGAATGTGATCTCTCATTATGTTCTTCCACCAAGAGTAGAACTAGCCATTAAAGAGTGGTGGCCTAGTAGTGAATTGTCCTTCCTAATTTTCAGGCAGTGCACTCATCTTGATCTTCTCCTAAGGTGTTAGCCTCTTCAAGGATAACCTTCTCTGATACCAACTGATATACTTCAATACCACAGAAGAGGGGTGGGTGGGTGATTTGTGTGGTGTTTAATTTTCGCGTGCATAGATTATAGAAGGACCAACTTCTTCTATGTATTCCTTATACTACAGTTTCGGAATAATATAAGAAAAAAAATAAAGAACATAAGTATTTTGATGTGGAAAGCACCTGGCTCGAAAGGTGAAAAACTCACGACGTACTACCCAGTGAGATTTTTTTCAGCACTTCACTAAATCACTAAGACAAAATAGCATTTACAAAACTCTTGTAAATCTAATGATTACCTCTAACCCTTTGTTGCAACCAGCCTCAAACTGTTGCAATAATTTCAAGTTAACTGTAACATGAACACTACACTCAAAGTACCTAGTACAAATGCTTCTAAAGAAAGCTGAAAGGTATAATTCAAAAGTCTTGCTACAAATGAACTAGAATAAAAGACAGATACTTGGAACTGGTTCTTCTATCTGGTTCATGTAGCTTCAGGTTCGCACACTTGAATCACGGGGAATTGCTTGCAAAATGCCTTGCTATTTTGTCTCAACTCACGTTTAACTTCAGCGTTTGTGCATGCGTGTAAAATGGAAATCTTCTGAAATATATAGAGTTAGCAGAATAGGAAATAACTAGAGTTCTAATACTATACTCTTCCTTGGTGGAAGAGTTCTAGTTATCTTCAACTTTTAACTCTTCCCTTATCTAGGATAGAGTTCTCTTCGAATAAGGAGTCCTGCTCTTTATCAATTATGTAACCTTTTCTTTCAGGAGATATCAAGTATTACCGCTTAATTAAGCTTATCTCGTTCATGTGGATGCTTTGTGCTCGAAGCTGCTCGTGTATGTGTACACTGTGTATAGACCTGGTTCATGCTTGAGTTCCGTTTTCGATCATCAAAACAAACTTACTTAGGCCAGCAGTTTGAATGTAAAGCCAGTTACTATTGAAAATTTACTTGAGGTCGGTGCAAAAACTCATAAACATTAAATCTTGGATCGTTCTCTGGTTGTACATTCTCTTTTTCACGTTAACCGTGGTAAGTAGATCATTGTTTTTCATGCCTGTTTGCATCTCAATATTAATCAGTTTCAGTAGAGTTATATGCAGTTTATTTCACTTTCTTAATCATATTTGGTGCAGTATTGCTCCAATTTTAGATTGGTTTCGGTCATCTTGAACTAACGCAGAGTTATCAATTCTAGTTCCATCTCGTTTAGTAGTTAAAGAGTGTTTTAAGTGATATACATGCTTAGTGTAACAATTTTTACATTATCAGGTTATCTTTACCTATTGTAGCATATAATCTTAAATTATTTTTGACATTACAAATCATATAATGTAAAGAGACTTACTTGAAGATATCCCTTTTCGATGATTTGATAGTGTAAATTTTTTTTTTAATGTATGTAACTTAAACTCATAGTACAAAGGTCAAATACAAAGACGGCCTCTATAATTTGACACTAGTATCCACTTGAATATCTCACCTGAGACTTATTCTTATTAGACAGTCAAAACTTAGTCAATTTGTATTTGTTAAACCTCCCATGACAAGCCAGTACAAAAAATAGAATGCGTGAAGTTTACATGCGCTGACATGGCAACAATAACGAATGAAAACATGCAATGTGGCTTTTGAGTTATAAAAATAAAGTACTTTTGAGCTGGCTTCTTGCTGTGAAACAAATTCCTTTTCTTTGTGTAGAAAAGGCAATATCTAAGCAAGCTATGAAAAACAAAGAAAAGTTGTGGAAAAACCCATAGAAATATTTATTGAGGTTAAAAAAAAGGGGGGGGGGGGGNTGGCGGTGACGGTTGAAGGGAAGTCTTGGCGTAACTGGTAAAACTTTTGTCATGTGATTAGGAGGTCACGGGTTCAAGCCGTGAAAATATCCTCTTGCATAAATGCAGGGTAAGACTGCGTACAATAAGACCCTTGTGATCCGGCCCTTCCCTTGACTCCACGCATAGCGAAAGCTTAATGCACCGGGTTGTCTTTTTTATATATAAGCCGGTTCTCTTGCAATGAAGAATCCAAATGCGAAATAACAGATTTTCTACGAGAATAATAGTCTTCAACTGGTCACTCTACCCCTCTACTTACTTTCCATTTTAACTTTTAATCGCTCATCTAAAATGTTGAATTAATTTCACATTTGTTCACCGACTTTTATCTATTGTATACTTAAAATTCACTTCTTTGTGCCTATAACTAATATACCTTTTAAAACTTGTGGAATGATTTCTCAAGAGCACAAGAACCCAACAAAGAAAAACAAAGAAAATCCCGCAATAAATAATAAAGGAAACACAAAGTTATAGAAATTTGGAAGGGTAAAGGAATAGGAAAAAAGAACAAGAAGAAGAACATGACTTCTTTTATTTTAATAGGAATTTGTAATATATCTTATATTATTATAATTTTGATGCATTTTTGTAAATAAATTTGTACTCCGCGTCAAAAGTTATGGGTTCAATTTAACCCATAACTATAAACTACATCCGCTACTGCCTTTTAGCACCGAGTGTCTACAAACACAACAAATCCAGCAATCACTGCAATCATTGTCCGAAGTACAAGCTATATCACAAGTATTCAGTTGTGGGAGCAATCTCTTCGTGAAATTTGAAAGATCATGATCAACATCTGGTGTAGCTACAACTTGTTTCTTTGAGAATCCCGGCACATTGGCTGAAAAATTTCACCAATATCATATTATTAGAATTAAATATCTATCGACATAATATGAAAAATCCACATCTAAACATCATATAATAAAACATATGGGTACACATTAATGGATTCATATGAAACATACACAAATTCATACATGTATCTATATACATATTAACAAACACAATATATTATAAGTGTAATATATAGATAGATAAAAATGGATACTAACTAGCGGTTGCCATGAGAAATATAATGATAATGAAACTACTTTGCAACCAAGGAAATATTGACTGAAATATTTGAACTTCATAAATATCAATATCAAATAACCATCATCGTAATATGAAAAATCCACATTTAAACATCATATAATGAAACAAATGCATGCACATTATGGATTCATATGAAATATGTCCAAAAAGTCATCTATATACCTATATGCATATTAACAAAATACATAATGTAGAAGTATAATGCAGAGAAATATAAAGATAATACTAACTAGTGACTGCGACGATAAGAATAGTGATAACGAAACTAAGCTTAAACATCGTTATGCTAGGATTAATATTTCAGTTTTGTACGAATATTTTGTTGCTCTTAAAAGGTTGTAATTTATAGGCCTCTCGATAAGTAAACTACCTCTCAAGCATGTACTACAGTTGCCTTTTTTATATAATTTCTGAACTTAATTGTAGTTCAAGTCGTGATCACGGTGGCATATATAGCTTATTTTTAATACATTCTATAGTTTAAAATCACACTTGTTTCAGAAAACGAACATCCATTTTAAGATTTGGAATGAAACATTTTGCCAATAAAGTACTCTATATGGAAATGTGCTTCTTTATTTTACTCCTCCCTTCCTTTTTACTCATTTTTCAAAACCTTTTTAGGTTGGTCTAAATAAGTAACTAAGATAGGTATTAATTTTTTTTTAATCAAAATTACCATTTTCTAATAATTGTTGAACAATTTATAAGAAGTCTCTCAAAGTTTCTTTACATTTTCCCATGGATAGATCAAAGGATCTTTTAGTAAAATTTAGTTAATATTATTAAATAACTTTTTTAACGGGTGTGTCAAACCCTTAAAAATCGCTTAGAAAGAAATAGAGGGAGTACCTTTTTAAATAATGCGTTGACCTACATTGAGATCCATATTTTTTGCATGATGCATGTTAGAATTAAAGATGAACCCAATCCAAAGCATTTTTATACTATTGTTACGGCCCAAAATCCCATCTTTAGGTCGCGATGACGTCTAACGTTGAACCCGCAAGACAAGCCAACGTTTTTGATTAAATTTACTATTTCCTTTAGTTACGACATTTAAAGAACAGCAATAAACATGAATAAATGAATAAGGATGCGAGAGCTAAGAGTTCATCCACTTAATATAATAAATGTTACGAAATTTCCGTACATAACCTCCAGAACTGGTGTCACAATTTCACGGACAGTCTAAGATTACTATAAACAAGAGTCTGAAATGAACAAGTACAACTGTCTGGAAATACAAAATAAGACAGAGAGGAAAGGATAAGAGGTGACGTCAAGGCCCACGAACTTCTATGGGACTACCTCGGTGTCGCCTGTGTGGACTGAAGGATACTCCCTCTATCAATGCCCACTGGGTCCGGCTCCGAAATCTGCACAACATAAAGAAGTGCAGGTGTATCATCAGTACAACCGACCCCATATACTGAGTAAGTTCCAAGCCTAACCTCGGCGAAGTAGTGACGAGGCTAGACACGACAACAACAAATTACCTGTACAGTTCTACAATATATAACAGGGAAGTAACAGGAAATAAACAGTTAAGTAGCACAGGGGGAAAATACCGGGGAATCAAGAGAGAACAATAATGAATAACTGATCAAGGCAACAATATCAAAGAATAAAAATTAACAGGAAGTAACAACACAAACAAAATGTACACGGCATCACCCTTCGTGCTTTACTCTCGTTCTTACCAAAACAAGTACACGACATCACCCTTCGTGATTTTACTCTCGTCCTCACAATGCAATAATTAAATAAAAGGGAACTGCATGATCCTTCGTGCTTATAAATGTAAAATCATGACACGACATCACCCTTCGTGCTTTTACTCTCATCCTCACAATGCAATGAATGAAAAGAATACACGACATCACCCTTCTTGCTTTACACTCTTCCTCACCCAAACAACAACAAAACAACAGCTTGGCAAGGAAATCAACAACAGGAAACACCATTCATAACAACCCGGCAAGGGAACAACAACTGAAATGATACCGTCCCGGCAAGGGACTCGGCTATAACCAATCTCATACGAGTATATAACTTAAAAGAAATAATCCTCAACTGAAAACAACTTATCACATGTCCTTTATCAAGTATTTTCAACAGTTGAATAACTTCCCAAATGAAATCTACTTCATAACACAATGAATATCGAAGAAAAACATGTAATACATCAAAACCGACTCACGGGCATGCTTGACAACCAATATATAGGTACTCGTCACCTCATCTATACATTGAACATGATATAAACAGGTAGCACATATGACTCTACACCTATTCCCTCAAGCTAAAGTTAGGCCAAACACTTACCTCGACTCCAAGAATGCGAATCAAGCCTCTAGCACCGCTTTTCCTCTCGAACTCGACTCTGAAACAATCGTATCTAGACACTGTTAATGCCAAATTTTTCCTCAAATTATTTTCAAACTAGCATATATACCTTCAAAATCACTTTTTATAATTATTGGTATTTTTCCTTCATATTTTTATCAATTTATTTTCCTATTTATTCAGTACTTCATATTCAATAATTATTCATAAATTACATTACAAATGATTTTAAAATACTTTCCAGCTCAATATATTATTTTAATCCTATTAGGATTCAATTATTTCGTAAATTAGCCAATTTGGCATTTTTTTTGCTATAATTACAATAATTTTGCAATTATAGTCTCATTGTACATTTTATACTATTTAAATAAATAATTGGTCATTTTATATTTTTTAATATTAGCTAATTACCTTAATTTTATTTATTTAGCCTTAATTTCATTTGTATGTAATTACTAGTTATATTTATTAATTATTTATCTAATTTTAATGGGTATTTACCAACTAGCCATTTTTATTTTAAAGTATAGCCCAAATTAGACCCCAACCCATCAGATTTAATTAACCCAATTCACCCGGCCCAGACCCAATTTCCTACCCGGCCTAATCCTTTGATCAATCTGAGCCGTTGATCAATTTGAATCAACGACCCAAATTATTAGTTACCATAATTAACCTAAGACTACCCCCCGACCCATCATTCTCACTGAGTCACTCATCTCTCTACTCTCTCTCTCTCTCTCTAACTCTCTAACTCTAGCTCTCTAGATACTTCCAGTCTCTTCTCCACCTCCGGTGAGGTTCTTCGTCTTCTCCGACTGCCTCTCCGTCGGAGGCCATGGAATCCTCACCATCCTCCTACCTCCTATGGCTCCTTCATGCCGGTAATGCTATCCCTAAGGCCCCCAAGGGGATGAGGAGCAGTCTACTCACACCTCTGGCTTGTTCTTGCTTACTTCAGGCCGCCATGGCTCGATTTTGAGTACAATCTCCCTATTTTTGCCTAAACCTATGGGTTTCTAGGCCGATATCTCTCTCTCTCTCTGGGTTCTCTCTTTGAAACCCTAACTTCTAAACTCTGATTCTTTTAGATATGTAATATATCTATACGTATTATGAGGTTTTCATGTTTCTTTAAAGATTCTCCTATTTTCTTGAGCGATTCTTCATTTTTTTCAAAACTAGGGTTTCTGAAAATCTTTTCTTCAAAACGATTTATGATTTTAAGCGTTTATTATCTGATTCTCATGAGCTTTAATCGATTATGTTGAGTTTCTTCTCAACCCTAACTAGTTCATGTTGAAACCCCCAATTTGCACTTTGTTTGAATCCTGAAATTCATCCTTGATTATTGTAACCTTATTTGGCTATGTGTTTAACTCTCATGATTACTGCTTCGTTTAATTATAATTTTACCCTAGTATGCCTCTATTAGGGTTTCAGAGTCGATTCTTTCTATTTATACTCGACTTGTCTGCTTATTCGTGGAAATCTATGTTATTTTCCTTAAAAACTAGTGTTATTTTGAGTCTCTGATTCACTTATTTGCCATGATGATACATATGTACTGATTTTCTCAAATTATTCTCATATTTTCTTACATCCTTTGATTATTCCTTACCTTATTCTCTGATTAACCGTGTTATTGTTTCTCAGTGGTTGTTTTCTTAATTGAACCCTTTATGTATTTAATCCTAATTGCCTACTTTGTACCTAAGTTATTTGACTCATTTCCTTAATCGGCTACCTTGTTCTTTACCGTCAACTAATTTCATGATTTCGATTGACTCCTTACTTTTGTGACATTTTCCCTAATTGACATTGGCTCCCTGTGATTTGAATCCCACCCAAGAGTTTGTCGACTGATTTCCCTAATTAAACCATGTTCTGCCTTATTTTATGTGCTGTCAATTACTTTGATACACTTTCCTTATTTTGTATATTCTGTATTTAGTCCTAGTTGTATGCCATATACTTTTACTATCCCTTACTTGGTAAAATTAGTTCCTCAATCGATTCTCTTTCCTTATTTTTCATCATTGTATCCGTTCGAACTATGACTCCCTAATTAAAGGGAGTACTTACATTGGTTGGATTCTGACTTGTGATTATTTCTATTTTTATGCTGGACTTTTACCTATTACGATATTCCCGGCTTATTTTCAAAACTATAAGTACTCCTATTCTCTCATTAGCAAAAACGGACAGATACAAATTGTTCTACTCTCTCTTACTCACACACACATTCTACTGCTCTTCTCTTGATTTCCTGTTGTTACTAGTCGGCTGAAAGCCAAGACTAGTCATTCTATTTGGTTACTCCTTACTCTGTATTTTCTATCTTCAACTGGTATGTTTCCAATTTACGTTTAAAGTTCCAAAACAATATGTTTCTTTGGGTATTTCAATTTATATTATTCCTAATCTGCTTCTACTTGTGGTTTTGTTGTCCTACTTGCAACTAGTTTGTATGCTTTATTTTTCCCTTTAGCCTCAGCACATGTACTACCCCTTATATGTTTTAATGTAATCTTCTTATGTCTTCTGTGATCCGTAGTGTACTACAATTGCACTATGTGTTACCTAGTCCCCATGTGATCTTGAGCATCTAACCTTTGCTGAACCTATGTGTGATTATGTGTACTGTCCTCTCCCAGTACTCCCTCGAATATGATTCTGTTTAGTTCTTGGCATGAACTCTTGGTGACCAACCATGTTTGTGACTTTTTAGGTTCAATACCAGTCTCTGATACTCTCTAACGATAAATGGTATCCTAATATGTTTTTATGTGTCCCCAATTCCCACTATCCTTGAGTGAAATCTATGTTTGAATGATGTTGGACCTGTTCGAGTTGTTTGCTGCTTTTCCAAAAGATGTTTACATTATATTCAAGTTGTTTTACTACTGATCAGTCCTTTTTTCAGAAAACTTCTTTACTTACTGAATCAATCCAGTATTGTTTCGTGTCAAAACTTTTTCAAACCTATCTCCTGCACTTCCCTTTATTCCTAGAACCTTAAGTTCTGCCCCCTCAGTGTGAGCACTGCTTTGGGACTCCTGAACTCCCTCTGAACTTTGACACACTGAGGCTGGTACTTCCATACTGCACATGTTCAATTCTTGGTTACTAAGTCTGGGTGTAAGCATTGCCCGGGAGCCCTTGAGGTCCTTAAGGAACTTTGACACACCCGAATTATAAAAAGGCTATGAAATACCATATGGCAATGAAGTTTGAAGGATTTGGGCCTATATATAGGCTCCCTATAGTATAGCTTCTTGTTTTCCTCTATTTCAATTATGTAATTCATAATCCTTGGTCTGTAATAACTTATTGTAAACAACTCTGGGGATGAATAGTGAAAAAGGGGAAAGGGATAACTATGCATGCTATAAAGGGTAGAAATCATGTCCTTAGGTTTACATTTCCTATTTGCGCAATAGAAATCATGCTTAGAACCAATGTGTGCATTAGGAATCATGCTTTAGGCTTTCATAAACTTGTTTTCAGCACTTTACCTCAATGTTGTTATGTCACTGTCTGTCTAGTAATAACAATGAAAATGATGCCATGTGATCCTGTTAATGCATTCTAAATTTAAATCCTGCCTTAAAAGAGTGTTAACAAATCTACAATCGCTTATTTACCATGTTGCACGTAGAAATCATGTCTTAGGTAAACAACTAATAGACCCGTTACTCTTGCATGTCAAGCTACCATATCTTTAAGGCTTTAATGTTTACTGCTTTAACGTACAAACATGCCTCATAACGCTGCTATGCACACTTAGAAATCCTCTCTCTAGGATAACACTAAAGAAACTGTCACTCTTGCATCCTCTGAAATCATGTCCAATATTATGACTGCTTTGCATTTAGATAACCTGTTTCTTAGGAATTTTGCATATAAATCATCCTGCCTTGTATATGCATTAGATATCATGTTGTAGGATCCCACTCGCTCCATTACACTTAGTCTAACTATTGATGCATGAAAAAGGGAATAGAACAATTTTACTCTATCTCTAAACAACTGGAAATAATCATGTATATTTACAACACCTAGAACAGCATGTTTAGGCAACACAATTTACAACAGTTTTCTTAATTCTGGTAACTATTATACACTGTCCCACGCCTAGGCAAACCTTATAAATTGTTAAAACTGGAAAGTTGTCTGTGTGTATGTTGCTTAATGCTTAACAAGTCTTAAAATCAGTAGGCAAACTAATTAGGGCCCGTTTCTAAGTTACAAAAACAAACCTGCATATCTGCTATATTCTGATTCTCACCTAGACAACATGTCTTAGGACCCAATTAAAAAATACTGCCCTTATCTGTGTTTGAGTTGTGCTGATTATGTGCATTATCTGCGGAGGTAAATTTTTGCCTATTATATGCTCCTATGTGTTCCCATTTACTGTAGTCCTCTATGTTCTTTACTTGTCTCCTTAGATTTTACCTTTTAAACCTGAGGGTCTGCCTAGTACCTCCCTTTAGGATAGTAGTCCTAATCTCCTCCGGGACTGATAGGAAGGGACGGGTAATAGCACGCAATAGAGCTCGTGACCAACATGCGCCTTAATTACCTTCGCGGGGTAGGAAAGGGTAGAATATGGATATGATGACCGATGCGCTAATACCACGTGTATCCCCTCTCTGAGAAGTGTCATATCGGGTATTGCATTGATGTGATCCATATTATCACAAACCTAGGATATCCTTTACTTCAAACGTTTAGATTATAACTCTTTTCAAAACGTAGCCTTTCTATAACTGTTTTCAAACACTTGCCTGCTTAAGACTTAAATCCCCTCTTATTTGAGCCCTTATTTGCTTGTTTGCTAAACTATACAAATTCATAAAACTATTTGGCCGGGAACCACACTTGTGGATCCTGAAGGGTGCCTAACACCTTCCCCTTGGGATAATTTCAAGCCCTTAACCTAACCCTATTTCTGGTTAGCAACGTAGTTGTAATTGAACCCCTTAGGTGCCCTAACGCACTTTTAAAATCGTTAGGTAGCGACTCTCCAAAAATGCAAAACCCCTTTCCCAAAAGAAAGAGTTGCCTCAAACCCAAATGTCCTGAACCCGATCTCTCCGCGAGGAAATATGGGGGCGCGACAGACACAATTGACTCAATAACATCAATAATTACTCAACAATTCAATTCCAAAGCCTAATTATAGATTTCCCAACATTCTTCCAAAAATCCAAAATTCGACCCCGGGCCTGCTTGGTCAAAACACGAGGTTCAGACCAAAACCCGATCACCCATTCCCCCACGAGCCCGAATATACAATTTATTTTGAAATCCAACCCCAAAACGAGGTCTAATTCCCAAATATTCAAAAAGCTCTAATTCTACCCAAAATCCCAATTTCTACCTTTAATTTCATGTTTTTAGGCCTAAAATCTAGTGGGTGTTTAAGAAAAATGGAAAGAAACAAGTTAAAGATCATTTACCTAAGAGGTTATGGGGTAAGAATTGCTTCAAAATTGTCTACGGGGTTTGGAGAAGAAGAGGGTTATGAATTTTGGGTGAAATCTCGTATGAATTCTGTTTTTGGGTCTTTAAAAATCACTGAACGAAAATACCCTATGCGTTCGCCACCTCATGGCCGCGTTCGCACAGGGTTAGCAGGTCTGGCCTATGCATTCGCGTGCCAAGGGCCGCATTCGCACATGGTAAACACTACCCAGCCCCCCAGATCCATGCAAATACTGTGCATTCGCGCCCTTACCCCCGCGTTCGCACAGTAGGTCCCAACTAACCCTCCACGTTCGCATCCAGCATGGTGCATTTGCATAACACTAATTTTTCCCTGACCCACAGACCCCACTTTACCCTGTGCGTTCGCACCCCGTTGAGTGCGTTTGCATAGGGAAAATACCTGGACACCAGAAAACAGCATAAACACCAGATTTACTAAGGATTTTTGCACTCCGACACCTACCCGAAACTCACCCGAGCCCGTCTCAAAACCAACTATACAAACAACCTTAAAAACATCCTACGGACTTATTCGAGTAATCGAAACACCAAAATAATATCATAAACAGTGAATTAAACCTCAAAATCTATAGAATTTCTCAAAACGTCATAACTTTCAAATTTTCTATTTTTAGTCTGAATCACGTCAAACCAAGTCCATTTCTTACCAAATTTAACAGGCAACACATAATAACCATATTGAACCTATTCTAGGATCCGGAACCATAATACGGGCCCTATAACACATATTTCACATCAAATTTCATTTTCAAAAGCCTTTATATTTTTCAGAAAACAATTTTCTTTAAAAATTCATTTCTCGGACTTGGGACCTAGTAATTCGATTCCGGGCATACACCCAAGTCCCATATTTTCCTACTGACCCTCTAGGACCGTCAAATCACGGTTCTGGGTACCAAAAATGTTGACCAAAGTCAACTTTATTCAAATAATTATCATAAATTCAACATTTATTCAATTTTCCACTTAACGGCTTCTCGGCTACACGCCCGGGCTGCGCATGCACATCGAGGTGAGATAAAAAGAGGCTTTCACGGCCTCGGAACACAGAGTTAGCTAAAATTACACGGAATGACCTTTTGGGTCATCACAATCTGCACTTCTAAAACAAACGTTCGTCCTCGAACGGACATAGAATGCTACCTGAATTGGGGAAAAGATGGGGATATCGGCTCCGCATATCAGACTCCCAGGTAGCTGCCTCAACATGCTGACCTCTCCACTGAACATGAACCGAAGGATAACTCTTCGATCTCAACTGACGAACCTGCCGTGCTAATATGGCTACCGGCTCCTTCTCATAAGTCAAATCCTTGTCCAATTGGACATCGTTGAAGTGAAGTACATGATATGGATGGGCAATATACCTCCGGAGCATAGATACATGAAACACCGGGTGCACGACTAATAAACTCGGTGGAAAGGAAAGTCTGTAGGCCACCTCTCCTACCTTATCCAGAATCTCAAATGGACCAATGTACCTAGGGCTCAAATTGCCCTTCTTTCCGAACCTCATCACGCCCTTCATGGGCGTCACCCGAAGAAATATCCGGTCTCCTATCATAAATGCCAAATCTCGAACTCTGCGATTCGCATAGCTCTTTTGCCTGGACTGAGCTGTACGGAGTCTATCCTGAATGATCATCACTTTGTCAAAGGCATCTTGGACTAACTCAGAACCCAACAATCTAGCCTCTCCCAGATCGAACCACCCGATTGGCGACCGACACCGCCTACCATACAACGCCTCAAACGGAGCCATCTGAATGCTCGACTAATATCTGTTGTTGTAGGCAAACTCAGCTAAAGGCAAGAACCGGTCCCATGAGCCTCAAAAGTCAACGACACATGCCCGCAATATATCCTCCAAAATCTGAATAGTACATTCGGTCTGTCCGTCCGTCTGAGGATGAAATGATGTGCTCAACTCAACCCGTGTGCCCAACTCACACTGAAATACTCTCAAAAATGGGAGGTAAACTGAGTACCTCGGTCAGAAATAATGGAGATGGGCACACCATGCAATCGAACAATCTCTCTCATATAGATCTTTGCCAACTTCTCTGAAGAATACGAAACTGATACATTAATGAAGTGCGCTGACTTGGTAAGCCTATCCACAATGACCCACACCGCATCTGTGGGACTCCAACTACGAATCCATGGTGATATGCTCCCACTTCCACTCGGGAAGCTCAATCTGCTACATCAAACAACCGGGTCTATAGTGCTCGTACTTAACGTGCTGATAGTTCAAGCACCGAGTTACATAAGCTGCAATATCCTTCTTCATCCTTCGCCACCAATAATGCTACCGTAAGTCCTGGTACATCTTTGCGGGGCCCGGATGAATGGAGTACTGAGAACTATGGGCCTCCTGCAATATCAACTCACGAATACCCTCAACGTCAGGTACACAAATATGACCCTGCATCCTCAAAACTCCCTCATCATCAACTGTGACCTACTTGGCACCTCCGTGCCGGACCGTATCTATAAGAACATATAAATGAAGATCATCATACTGCCTGGCCCGAAGACGATCATACAATGAAGAACGGGCCATAGTATGGGCCAAAACACTGCCAGACTCAGAAACCTCCAATCTCATGAACCGGTTGGCCAAGGCCTGAACATCCAAAGCAAGCAGTCGCTCTCCGACTGATAGATAATCAAGACTACCCATACTGGCTGACTTCCAGGTCAAGGCATCGGCCACTACATTGGCCTTCCCCAGATGATATAAGATGGTAATGTTGTAGTCTTTCAACAACTCTAACCATCTCCTCTGCCTCATATTCAACTCCTTCTGCTTGAACAGATACTGCAAACTCTTATGATCTGTGAACACCTCACATGGAACCCCATACAGATAATGCCTCCAAATCTTCAGCGCATGAACAATAGCTGCCAACTCTAAATCATGAACTAGATAGTTCTTCTCATGAACCTTTAACTGGCGAGAAGCATAAGCTATAACCTTGACATCCTCCATCAACACTGCACCAAGTCCAACCCGTGAAGCATCACAATACACGGTATATGGCCCTGAACCTGTGGGAAAAACTAGCACCGGTGCCGCGGTCAAGGTTGTCTTAAGCTTCTGAAAGCTCGCCTCACACTCATCCGACCACCTGAACAGGGCACCCTTCTGGGTCAACCTGGTCATCGGGGCTGCGATAAGTGAAAATCCCTTCACAAAGCGGCGATAATAACCTGCTAAGCCCAAGAAACTCTGAATCTCTGTAGCTGAGGTGGGTCTAGGCCAATCTCTGACTGCTGAAATCTTCTTGGGATCCATCTGAATACCCTTTACCGACATAACATAGCTCAGAAATTCCACCGAACTCAACCAGAACTCAAACTTGGAAAATTTAGCATACAACTGACTATCCCTCAGAGTCTGAGGGACGACTCAAAGGTGCTGCTCATGCTCCTCTCGGTTACGGGAGTAAATCAAAATATCATCAATAAAAACAATTAAATATGAGTCCAAATATGGTCTGAATACTTGGTTCATCAACTCTATAAAAGTAGCGGGGTATTTTTCAACCCAAATGACATCACCAAGAACTCATAATGCCCATACCGTGTGCGAAAGGCTGTCTTAGGGACATTAGACGCCCTAATCCTCAGCTGATGGTAACCAGATCTCAAGTCTATTTTGGAAAACACTGTAGCACCCTGAAGCTGGTCAAATAAATCATCAATCCTCGGCAAAGGATACTTATTCTTAATAGTAACCTTGTTCAATTGCTGGTAGTCAATACACATCCTCATTGAGCCATCTTTCTTCTTAACAAACAACACTGGGGCACCCCAAGGAGAAACACTAGGCCTAATGAAGCCTTTATCCAACAAATCCTGCAACTGATCCTTCAACTCCTTCAGCTCTGGCGGGGTCATACGATATGGCGGAGTAGAAATAGGCTGAGTGCCCGGAGCCAACTCAATACAAAAGTCAATATTCCTGTCAGGTGGCATACCCGGCAGGTCAGTAAGGAATACCTCTGGAAACTCACGAACCACGGGCACAGACTCCATGGAAGGAACCTCGGCACTAACATCACGAACATAGGCCAAATAGGCCAAAAAACCCTTCTCGACCATGCGCCGAGCCTTCATATATGAAATAACTCTACCGGAAGAATGATTGGGAGTCCCTCTCCACCCCAAACGAGGTACTCCTGGAAAGGCCAAGGTCACTGTCTTGGCATGACAGTCCAGAATAGCATGATAGGGAGATAACCAATCCATTCCCAATATAACATCAAAGTCGACCATATCAAGAAGCAAAAGATCTACCTGAGTCTCCAGACCACCAATAACCACTAAACATGAACGGTAGACTCGGTCTACCATAATAGAATCACCCACCGGGGTAGACACATATACAGAAGTACTCAGGGAATCACGGGGAATATTTAGATAAGGGGAAAAACATGAAGACACATAGGAGAATGTAGAACCTGGATCAAATAAAATGGAAGCATCTATGCTGCAAACTGAAACCATACCTGTAATGAATGCATCAGAGGCCTCAGCCTAGGGCCTGGATGGAATAGCATAGCATCGGGGTGGAGCCCTCCAACCTGAAAATCTCTAGGTCGACCTACTAGGGGTTGAACTCTACCTCACGTGGCCTTTCCTCCAAATAAATGTTTGGCCTCCACCTCTGCACCTCGAACTCCACCCCTAGCTAGCTGAGGGGGTGGGGGTACACCTGGTGCGGGAATTATAGCACGGGAACCTTGATACTGAGTATTACCATAAGCTCGAGGGAAATACCTAGCAATGTGCCCTGAAACACCACAAGAATAACAAGACCTCTGCTGCTGAGTCTGCTGACTCCAGAACTGCCCCTGTCGACCCGAATAACCACCCTGGAAGCTTTGAAGCGGCGGTGCACTGATAGGAGCTGGTGGTGCACTGCGAGATACCTAAAGTGCCGACTGGTATGGTCTAGGAGGATGACCTCTGCCAAAAGAATCTCCGCCTCCGGATGAGGCGCCACTGAATCGACCAAAATGACGAGGTCTCTTGTCAGCTCCCTGACCACCGCCCTGTGACAAAACCATCTCAATCCTTCTGGCCACATTGGCCGCATCCTGAAATGAAATATCAGTACCTGACTCTCTAGACATCTGACGTCTAATGGGCTGAGTCAAACCCTCAATAAACCTCCCCACTCTCTCTCGGTCAGTGGGGAGTATCATGATAACATATCGGTCCAGAGTGATGAACCTGGTCTCGTACTGTGTAACAGTCTTAGATCCCTGCTGGAGGTGCTCAAACTGCCTCTGATAGTCCTCTCTCTGAGTAACTAGAAGAAACTTCCCCAAGAATAACTCGGAGAACTGAGCCCAAGTCAAAGCTGCAGACCTGATTTAGGGTTTTCTTGCCAAAATTAGTCTCGGAGGATGCATTGAGACTTTGGTTATTCCCTTTCTCTCTTCGAGGGAAGGCTCTTGACTGGCTCGAGCGGCTTCCCAACCATTCAATATCTACTTGGGATGAGCTCTCAGACAAATTTCTTGCTAAGTTCTTTTCCCCGAGTCATATTGCAGTGCTCGGAGATGAAATCTTGTCCTTTAATCAAGAATCCAACGAGCCTTTGCATGAGATATGGGAGAGATGCCGGTCCATGGTTAAGGAATGTCCGACAGACTTTCTACCGAGGGATTAACACTGTCAATCAACGGGTGGTAAATCAGTTGGCCGGTGGAAACTTTATGAAATTGTCCTAACCCGAGGCATGTGAGGTTCTCGATGAGATGGCTTACACATCGTCAGCATGGAAAAGCAGGGCGAATGTGCCTCAGGGAGATTCGGGTGTCAATGGTCTTCATAAGGAGCTTCAAGAACATGGGCAAGCAATTTCCGAGCTCACTACTACTATGAACCAACTTGCAAAGGAACAACTTCAACAAATACAAGGGTCTAAGAAAGTAAATTCCATGGAAGGGGTGAATGTGTTGGCAAAGAAAAGAAGATCCCGAGGAAATCAAATGCAAGGCAACAATGATCAACGTGACCAAGGGCCAAGTGGATATAATCAAGAAGAGCAATATGACGACCAAGAAGAGGATGTGATGTATGCTAATAATTACCAAGGTCAAGGAAACAATCAAGGTAACAATCAAAACTGGAGAAACCAAGGCAACAATCAAAGTTGGTGATATCAAAGACAAAGAAATTGGAACAATAACAACAATGCAAGAAACTGGGGTAACAACAATGATCAAAAATGGGGGAAAACCAATGACAACAATTGGAGTGGAGGAAACAACAACAACAATTGGGCTAGCAGTTGTAATCGGGGGTTGGGCTTTCAAAGGCCCCCGATGTACCAATAACCAAGCAATCCACCCCCGTACCAATTTCAAGGACAAAGCTCATCAAGCAATGATATGGGAAGAATTGAAAATATGTTCAAGCAGATGATGGAGCGAACTCAGTTGGCCTCTCACAACACCTCCATTAGGAACTTTGAAGTACAAATGGGCCAAATTACTCATGCCTTAAACACACGCCCAAAGGGTTCACTACCGAGTGATACGGTGGTGAACCCTAAGGGTGGGAACAATAACAATACCGGTCATGCCATGGCGGTGACCACAAGAAGTGGGAAAGGCGGTGAAGAAAGTTCTTCAAGGCAAAAGAGAATTGTTGTTGAGGATGTTGAATTGCCCCATGATGAATTACCAACTGAAAGTGAGCAAGTGATGGAAGAGCCAAGTACGAGTGAGGTGAGAATTGATATACATGATAATGGGGAGGATTTGGAAAGGGATGTGAACCCGTCTAGGGAACACGTGATTGATATGCCGGAACCGGTGGTCCCACAAGTCAAGGCACCATTTCCTAGGCCCCCTCCTCCATACCCTCAACTATTGGCGAAACAAAAGCAAGAGACTCAATTCAAGAAGTTTATTGATATGATGAAGAGTCTTTCCATTAATGTCCCGTTGGTTGAAGCCTTGGAACAAATGTCCGGATACGCTAAGTTGATGAAGGACTTAGTCACTAAAAAGCAGTCTATAGAGTGTGAAACCATCAAGATGACTAACCAGGTGACTGCTATCGTACATTCCATGGAACCAAAACTTGAAGACCCGGGAGATTTTACCATTCCTTGCACAATCGGGAGTGCAGACTTTGCCAAAGCCTTATGTGATCTTGGAGCGAGTATTAACTTGATGCAAATACTCAGTTTTTAAGACATTGGGAATCGGAAAACCTAGGGCGACCTCCATGCGTTTGCAAATGGCGAATAGGTCGATGAAAAGGCCCCTAGGGATAATTGATGATGTGCTAGTGCGGGTGGACAAATTTATTTTGCCCGCAGACTTTGTCATATTGGATTTTGAGGTCCCCGTCATTTTGGGAAGGCCCTTCCTTGCCACGGGGAATGCCTTGGTTGATGTTGAAGTTGGGGAGCTCACTTTCCGAGTGGGCACTGAGAAGGTGGTATTTCATGTGTGTAAATCAATGAAGCAGCCCAACAGTACAGAAGAATGCTCTTTCATGGACCTCGTCTTTGAGGTGATTATTGATGATGCAAGGTATATGATCCATGTTGATGATCCAGTGGAGGTTGCCTTATTAAATCATGAGGACACCGTAGTAAATGGTTTTCTTGAAAGCACCAATTCCCTTCAAGGCATGGGCTCTTACTCCTATGGTACCCGTAAGCTATCATTGGACTTGGAGAATCGGAAGACTCCTCCAACAAAGCCTTCAATTGAAGAGCTACCAACTTTGGAGTTGAAGCCACTACCATCCCATCTCAGGGATGAATATCTTGGTCCCTATCGTACTTTGCTTGTGATTCTTTCCTCTTGCCTAACCCAATTGCAGGTAGACTCCACTTTGAAAGTGCTAAGGAGAAGGAAGAAAGCCATTGGATGGACTCATGCGGACATTCGGGGGATAAGCCTCGCTTTTTGCATGCACAAAATCATCTTGGAGGATGGAGCAAAGCCTTCCGTGGAACACCAACGGAGGCTCAACGAGGCAATGCAAGAGGTGGTAAAGAAATAGATAATTAAATGGCTTTATGCAGGGGTGGTCTACCCAATTTCGGATAGCGCTTGGACGTCTACGGTCTAATGCGTTCCAAAGAAAGGTGGTATGACGGTGATCCAAAATGATAAAAATGAACTCATTCCAACGAGGACAGTCACCGGATGGCGGGTGTGTATGGACTACCGCAAACTCAACAAAGTGACCCGCAAGGACCATTTCCCCTTGCCCTTCTTGGATCAAATGTTAGATAGGCTTGTGGGTCGGGCTTTCTACTATTTTCTAGATGGATATTCAGGTTATAATCAGATTTTGATTGCCCCAGAGGACAAGGAGAAGACAACATTCACATGCCCGTTTGGTACCTTTGCCTTTGCCCGAATGCCTTTTGGTCTTTGCAATGCACCCACCACTTTCCAAAGGTGCATGATGGCGATCTTTACAGACATGGTTGAAGACTTCCTCGAAGTGTTTATGGATGATTTCAGTGTTTTTGGTGATTCCTTCTATGAGTGTCTGAGCAATCTTGACAAAGTCCTAGCTCGCTGTAAAGAGACCAACTTGGTGTTGAACTGGGAAAAATGCCACTTTATGGTGGAAGAAGGAATTGTGTTGGGTCACAAGATCTCGAGAAATGTTATTGAAGTGGACAAGGCAAAGATTGAAGTGATTTCTAAGTTACCACCACCAACTTATGTTAGGGGAGTCCGGAGCTTCCTTGGTCACGCCGGGTTCTATCGGAGTTTCATTAAGGACTTCTCCAAGGTGGTCGATCCTTTGTGCAAATTGCTTGAGAAAGATGACAAATTTCATTTTGATGAGAATTGCATGCATGCCTTTGAATTGTTGAAGCACAGGCTTACCACAACTCCTACCATCACAGAGAAAGAGCTTTTGGCAATAGTCTTTGCTATGGAAAATTTCGTCTGTACTTGATGGGTGCCAAGGTCACAGTTCACACTGACCATGCGGCACTCCGGTATCTCATGACCAAAAAGGATCCCAAAGCAAGACTCATGCGTTGGGTATTGTTGCTCCAAGAGTTCGATTTAGAGATTGTGGATAGAAAAGGAAGTGAAAACCAAGTAGCCGACCATCTTTCTTGCTTGGAGGAGCAAGGTCGACCTTGTGATGGACTTGAAATTAATGACAGTTTCCCTGATGATCAACTTCTTTCGGTGTCAATGCAAGAAATGCCATGGTTTTCCGATATTGCCAAATATCTTGTCATTGGCGTTGTTCTTTTTGAGCTCTCTTCCAAGCAAAGGAGGAACCTTAGGAGGGATAGCATGGAATACTACTGGGATGAACCATATATATTCAAGATTTGCACTGATGGGGTCATCCGGAGATGTGTACCGGAAGAAGAACAAAGATCGATTCTATACTCTTGCCACTCCTCACCATATGGTGGGCATCATGGAGGGGCAAGGACTGCTTCAAAGGTGCTGAGCTATGGTTTCTTTTGGCCTACCTTGTACAAAGATGCCAGTGATTTAGTCAAAAGGTGTGATGAGTGTTAGAGGGCTGGGGGAATTTCCAAGAAAGATGAGATGCCTCTCAATACTATTCTCGAAGTGGATATTTTTTATGTATGCGGTATCGAGTTCATGGGCCAATTTGTGAGCTCTTATGGGAGCACATACATTCTAGTGGCGGTGGATTATGTTTCCAAATGGGTGGAAGCCGTGGATTTATCCAAAAATGAGGCTTGGAGTGTTATTGCTTTCCTCAAGAGGAGCATCTTTACAAGGCTTGGCACGCCTCGTGAAATCATTAGTGATGGGGGGTCGCGTTTCTGTAATAAAGCTTTTAACACCTTGCTTGCAAGGTACGGTATGAATCACAAAGTTACCACCCCCTATCATCCCAAGGCGAGTGGCCAAGTGGAAGTCTCAAACAGAGAAATGAAGAGTATATTGTCAAAGATGGTCAATGCTAATAGGACCGATTGGTCAAAGAAGTTGGACGACGCTCTATGGGCTTATAGGACCGCTTACAAGATCCCGATCGGTATGTCTCCGTACCGATTGGTATTTGGGAAAGCTTTCCATCTTCCGGTTGAGTTAGAGCACAAGGCTACATGGGCCTTGAGAAAGTTGAATCTATGGGATGTAGCAGCCAATCTTCGGGTGGAGCAGCTCAATGAACTTGACGAATTCAGATTCAATGCCTACTCCAGTTTGTCCTTGTACAAGGACAAAATGAAGTACCTTCATGATAAGTATGCTCGTGGAAAGGAGTTCAAAGTAGATGACTTGGTTCTCTTGTTCAATTCTCGGTTATGTCTACTTCTGGAAAAGGTCAAGTCAAAATGGAGCGAGCCTTTCGAAGTTGTGTTTTGTGACTCCATTTGGTGCTCTTAATCTAAAGAACAAAAGTGGAGAGATTTTCAGAGTTAATGGGCACAGGTCAAGCACTACCTGGGCAAAATTGATGACAGCCACGTGGTGGCACTTCTCCATCTCAAATGATCTTGGTAACATGCGTCGTGCCGCGACGTTAAATCAGGCGCTTCTTGGGAGGCAACCCATGTGTCTTTATTTTTGTTTTTCTTTGTTTTTCTTAGTAGTATAGGACTCATGTTTGCACTAACTGGTTTTGTGATGTTGTAGGATTATTTTGGCACAGGAAATAAGCTGTGTGGAAAAGTCAGGTCTCTGAAGTTGGCTCTGTGGCCGCGGTCCCTTTTTCGCGGTCTGCGGAGCCCTATCATGCAAAACCAGCTCTCTGAACTTTTCTCCGCGGCCGCAGTAGTTCCAATCAATGGGTTGAATCCAGAGATGGTAAAACCCTACTTGAGTCCTAGTTAACGGGTTAAACCTCGAGAGAGTAATACCCCACTTGAACCTAAATTGCTTGCATATTTGACACGCAAATGGCCTCGAGAGAGGTAATTAGGGCAAAGCCACTCAAACTACCGAGAGGTATAGAGTGGGAAACTTAGTGCAGTGGTTATATCATGATCCCTTATCTAACATGCTCGCCTTAGACAATTGGAACCCACTAAATACTCGCTTAGGTAAAAGTCATAACCCTAGTGCCTTTATCCAATTAGAAAACAACCCAAAAAGAAATTAGTTATTTAACTTGCAATTAGCTTTAGTTCAAATCATAGTTATAGTTAAAACCCAAAAATATGAGAAGTGTAATTAGGAACACGAGACCCTGTTAGATTACGTAGGAACACAACTCCAAATTATTAACTCCCTGAGGAATCGATCCCGACCTACCGGGTAAAAGCTGCACCGACCCTCGTCTTCCTACTCTTTAGTAGTGAGGGTGAGAGTCGATCAATACCCATCTGTTCTGGTCAAGCAATAGTCCCTCCACCAAGTCTTGGACGTACTAGAAAGATGGAATGTAGGAAAGTCAACTCCATTGGACTCTACGATGCCCATGTTCCGAAAAACCTCATAGCAACTGTCCAAGTAATCCTGGGGATCCTCTGATGGTGCACCAGTGAAAGTAGTAGGAAATAGCTTGGTGAACCAATCTAACCTCCATAGTGCATCTGCTGACATAGTTGCTCCCTCAATTGTCGGCGCCACAATACCCGGCTGAGCTACTCCGGCTGTCTGAGGTGCCGGAGTCTAGAACTGAGGAGCTAGCTGCTCTGGTGTGCGAGTAGAAGGAGTCTGGGTCCCTCCCCCAGCCTGAGAGACGGATGATGCAGTAGGAAGAAGACCGGGCTGAGCCACACTCTCCATAAGTCCCACTAAGCGGACAAGAGCGTCCTGAAGTACCGGGGTGGCAATCAACCCTTCTAGGACCTGAGCTGGTTCAACTGGAACTGTCTAAGTAGGAATCTCTCGGTGAACTCTACCTGAGGATCCTCCACTGGGGCTGCTGCTCTAGGCTGAGCCCTGCCCCAGTCTCGTCCTCTAGCACGTCCTCGGCCTGGACCTCGACTCCTCGTATGAACTGCAACTGGAGTATCGGGCTTCTGATCGAAACGTGGGGAAGCACGCGTCCTTGTCATATGTGAGAGAATAGAATAGAAAGTCAATTAGTATCTAGAATTTAGATCGCACGACAGAGAAGAAGAAATGTGAAGTTATTCCTATCTCTCCAGCTTCTTGGGGATAAATACAGACGTCTCCGTACCGATCCCTCATACTCTACCAAGTTTGTCCGTGAATTGTGAGACATAATCAACCTAGTGCTATGATACCAACTTGTCACGCTCCGAAATCCCACCTTTAGGCCGCGATGGCGTCTAACATTGAACCCGCTAGACACGCCAACATTTTTGGTTAAATTTACTATTTCCTTTAGTTACGACATTTAAAGAACAACAATAAACATTAATAAATGAATAATGATGCGAGAGATAAGAGTTCATCCACTTAATATAATAAATGTTACGAAATTTCCGTACATAACCCTTAGAACTGGTGTCACAATTCCACGGACAGTCTAAGATTACTAGTAACAAGAGTCTGAAATGAACAAGTACAACTGTCTGGAAATACAAAATAAGACAGAGAGGAAAGGATAAGAGGTGACGCCAAGGCCCACGAACGTCTGCGGGACTACCTCGGTGTCGCATGTGTGGACTGAAGGATACTCCTTCAATCAATGCCACTGGGTCCAGCTCCGAAATCTGCACAACATAAAGAAGTGCAGGGTGTAGCATCAGTACAACTGACCCCATGTACTGAGTAAGTGCCCAGCCTAACCTCGCGAAGTAGTGACGTGGCTAGACACGACAACAACAAATTGCTTGTACAGTTCTACAATATATAACAGGAAAATAACAGGAAATAAATAGTTAAGCATGACAGAACAGGGGGCAGATACCAGGGAATCAAGAGACAACAATAATGAATAACTGAGCAAGGAAACAATATCAAAGAATAAAAGTCAACAGGAAGTAACAACACAAACAAAATGTACACGGCATCACCCTTCGTGTTTTACTCTCATCCTTACCAAAACAAGTACACGACATCACCCTTCGCGCTTTTACTCTCGTCCTCACAATTGAATAATTAAATAAAAGGGCACGGCATGATCTTTCATGCTTATAAATGTTAAATCATGACACGACATCACCTTTCGTGCTCTTACTCTCATCCTCACAATGCAATGAATGAAATGAAAGCCGTTGGCATCACCCTTCTTGCTTTACACTCTTCATCACCCAAACAACAACAAAACAAAAGGTTGGAAAGTAAATCAACAGTAGGAAACACTATTCATAACAACCAAGCAAGGGAACAACAACTGAAATGATACCGTCCCGGCAAGGGACTCAGCTATAACTAATCTCATACGAGTATATAATTTAATAGAAACAATCCTCAACTGAAAACAACTTATCACATGTCCTTTATCAAGTATTTTCAATAGTTGAATAACTTCCAAGATGAAATCTACTTCATAACACAATGAATATCGAAGAAAAACATGTAATACATCAAAATCGACTCATGGGCATGCTTGACAACCAATATGTAGGTACTCTTCACCTCACCTATATATTTAACATGATATAAACATGTATCACATACGACTCTACACATATTCCCTCAAGCTAAAGTTAGTCCAAACACTTACCTCGGCTCCAAGAATGCGGATCAAGCCTCTAGCACCGCTTTTCCTCTCCAACTCGACTCCGAAAAAATCATATATAGACACAATTGACTCAATAACATCAATAAGTATTCAACAATTCAATTCCAAAGCCTAATTATAAATTTCCCAACATTCTTCCCAAAAATCCAAAAATCGACCCCGGGCCGCTTGGTCAAAACACGAGGTTCGGACCAAAACCCGATCACACATTCACCCACGAGCCCGAATATATAATTTGTTTTGAAATCCGACCGCAAAAGGAGGTGAAATTCCCAATAATTCAAAAGCCCTAACTCTACCCAAATCCCTAATTTTCTACCCTTAATATCATGTTTTAGGCCTAGAATTCTAATGAGTGTTGATAAAAATGGAAGAAAATGAGTAAGATTACTTACCTATGAAGTTATGGTGAAGTTTCTCTTCAAAAATCGCCCAAAGAGGTGTGGAGAAGAAGAAGTTTTGAAAATGGGGTCAAAATCCCGTAAGTATTCTGTTTTGGGCTTAAAGCGATCACTGGGCGAATTTCCTCTTCGCGTTCGCGGGCCCCTGGCCACGTTCGCGAAGGGTTGACCTATGATACCTACGCGATCGTGAGTCCTTGGCCACGTTCGAAAAGGTTTATCCTTCCAGGCCTATACGTTCGCGTGCTTCTGGCAGCGTTTGCGTAGTGTTAGAGCTACCCAGACCCCCTAATGAGCTACGCGTTCGCGTAGAGCATTACCCCCTAGGCTCTGCGTTCGCGACCATAGCCCTGCGTTCACATAGGATAAATTCTGCCCCTGCCCATTTGCATATCGCGATCGCATGAAGTGCACTGCGATTGCGAAGGTCAAAAGACCTGGGCACCAGATACAGCAGAAAACCAGATTTTTGCCAAGTCTAAATCTCCCCGACACCTACCCGAAACTCACCCGAGCCCTCGGGGCTCCAAACCAAATATGCACATAACCTCAAAAATATCCTACGGACTTATTCGTGCAATTAAACCACAAAAATAACATCAAAAACAACGAATTGAACCCCAAAATCCATGAAATTTCTCAAAACTTCCAAATTTGCATTTATGATCCAAATCAAGTCAAATAAATTTCGTTTCTTGCCAAATTTTACAGACATAACATATATATTATTTCAAACCTGTACCGTGCATTTATAATTTCATTTTCAAAAACCTCTTATATTTTCAGAAAATAATTTCTTTCAAAACTTCATTTCTCAAACTTGGGACCTCGGAATTCGATTCCGGGCATACTCCCAAGTCTTATATTTTCCTTCGGACCCTCCGGACCATCAAATCACGGGTCTGGGTTTATTTACCAAAAATGTTGACCAAAGTCAACTTGATGCAAATTTCAACACACCATTATCATTTATATCAGTTTTTCACATAACGGCTTCCTGGCTACACGCCCGGGCTGCGCATGCAAATCGAGGTGAGATAGAAGGAGGTTTTCACAACCTCCAAAAATAGAATTGACTAAAAATACGCAGGATGACCGTTTGGGTCATCACAATTTCCACCTCTAAAACAAACGTTCGTCCTCGAATGGACATAGAAAGGTACCTGAATCGGGGAAAAGATGGGAATATCGGCTCCGCATATCAGACTCGGACTCCCAAGTAGCTACCTTGATAGGCTGACCTCTCCACTTAACACGGACCGAAGGATAACTCTTCGATCTAAACTGACGAACCTGCCGAGGTAATATGGCTACCGGCTACTCCTCATAAGTCAAATCCTTGTCCATTTGGACACTGCTGAAGTCTAGCACATGAGATGGATCGGAAATATACTTCAGAATCACAGATACATGAAACACCGAATGCACGACTGATAAAATCGGTGGTAAAGCAAGTCTGTAGGCCACCTCTCTTACCTTATCAAGAATCTCAAAGGGACCAATATACCTAGGGCTCAACTTGACCTTCTTCCCGAACCTCATCACGCCCTTCATGGGCGACACCCTAAGAAATACCCGGTCTCCAACCATGAATGCCAAATCACGAACTTTGCGGCCTGCATAACTCTTTTGCCTGGACTGATCTGTACGAAGTCTATACTGAATGATCTTCACCTTATCCAAGTCATGGTGAACTAACTCTAAACCAAGCACCTAGCCTCTCCCAGCTCAAACCACCCAACTGGCGACTGACACCGCCTACCATACAATGCCTCATAAGAAGCCATCTGAATGCTCGACTGATAGTTGTTGTTGTAGGCAAACTCAACTAAAAGAAAAAACTGGTCCCATGAACCTCCAAAGTCAATGACACATGCTCGCAACATATCCTCCAAGATCTGAATAGTACGCTCGGACTGCCCGTCCGTCTGAGGATGCAACACTGTGCTCAACTCAACCAGTGTGCCCAACTCACGCTGAAATACTCTCCAAAAATTGGAGGTAAACGGAGTACCTCGGTCAGAAATAATAGTCACGGGCAAACCATGCAGGCGAATAATCTCCCTGATGTAAATCTTTGCCAATCTCTCCGAAGAATATGAAACTGATAGAGGAATGAAATGTGCTGAATTGGTAAGCCTATCCATAATGACCCATACCGCATTGAACATCCTCTGAGTCTGTGGGAGACCAACTACGAAATCCATGGTAATACACTCCCACTTTCACTCGGGAATCTCAATCTGGTGCATCAAACCACCGGGTCTCTGGTGCTCATACTTAACCTGCTGACAGTTCAAGCACCGAGCTACAAATGCCACAATATCCTTCTTCATCCTCCGCCACCAATAATGTTGTCGAAAATCCTAGTACATCTTTGCGGCGCCCGGATAAATGGAATAACGGGAACTATGGGCCTCGTGGAATATCAACTCATGAAGCCCATCAACATTAGGCACACAAATACGGCCATGCATCGTCAAGACTCCATCCTCATCAAGTGAAACCTACTTGGCACCTACGTGCTGAACCGTATCCTGAAGGACACATAAATGACGATCATCATATTGTCGGTCCCGAATACGATCAAACAATGAAGAACGGGCCACGGTATAAGCCAACACACTGTCAGACTCTGAAACATCCAATCTCATGAACTGATTGGCTAAGGCCTGAACATCTACAACAATCGGTCGCTCTCCAACTAGTATATAAGCAAGACTACCCATACTGACTGACTTCCGGCTCAAATCATCGGCCACCACATTGGCCTTTCCCGGATGATATAGAATGGTAATGTCATAGTCTTTCAACAGCTCCAACCATCTTCTGTGCCTCATATTCAAATCTTTCTGCTTGAACAGATACTGCAAACTCTTATGATCCGTGAACACCTCACAAGACACACCATACAGATAATGCCTCCAAATCTTCAACGCATGGACAATGGCTGCCAACTCTAAATCATAAACTAGATAATTCTTCTCATGAACCTTCAATTGACGTGAAGCATAAGCTATAACCTTGCCATCCTACATCAATACTACACCAAGTCAAACCCGTGAAGCATTACAATACACGGTAGATGGCCCTGAACCTGTGGGTAACACTAACACCGGTGCCGTGGTCAAGGCTGTCTTCAGCTTCTGAAAGATCGCCTCACACTCCTCTAACCACCTGAACTAGGAACCCTTCTGAGTCAACCTGGTCATCGGGTTGCAATAGATGAAAAGCCCTCCACAAACCGACGATAATAACCAGCTAAGCCCAAGAAACTCCGAATCTCTATAGTTGAAGTGGGTCTAGGCCAATATCTGACTATTGAAATCTTCTTGGGATCCACCTGAATACCCCATGCCGACACAACATGGCCCAGAAATGCAACTGAACTCAACCAGAACTCACACTTCGAAAATTTGGCATACAACTGACTGTCCTTTAGAGTCTAGAGGACAACTCAAAAGTGCTGCTCATGCTCCTCTCGGCTGCGGGAGTAAATCAAATTATCATCAATGAAAACAATCACAAATGAATCCAAATAGGGCTTGAACATTCGGTTCATCAAATCCATAAAAGAAGCTGGGAATTTTTCAACCCAGATGACATCACCAAGAACTCATAATGCCTATACCGAGATCGGAAAGCCGTCTTAGGGACATCGGATGCCCTAATCCTCAACTAATGGTAGCCAGATCTCAAGTCAATCTTGGAAAACACCGTAGCATCCTGAAGTTGGTCGAATAAATCATCAATCCTCGGCAAAGGATACTTATTCTTGATAGTAACCTCGTTCAATTGCCGGTAGTCAATACACATCCTCATCGAGCCTTTTTTCTTATTAACAAACAACACTGGGGCACCCCAAGGAGAAACACTAGGCCTAATAAAGCTTTTATCTATCAACTCCTTCAGCTCTGGCGGGGCCATACGATATGGTGGGGTAAAAATGGGATTAGTTCTGGGAGCCAATTCAATTCAAAAGTCTATATCCCTGTCGGGTGGCATACCTGGCAGGTAGCAGGAAATATCTTTGAAAACTCAGGGACAACGGGCACAGACTCCATAGAAGGAAACTCGGTACTAGAAACACAAACATTAGCCAAATAGGTTAAACAACCCTTCTCGACCATGCACCAAGCCTTCATATATGAGATAAATCTGCCGGAGGAATGACTAGGAGTCCCCCTTCACTACAATCGGGGTACTCCCTGTAAGGTCAAGGTCACAGTCTTGGCATGACAGTCCAGAATAGCATGATAGGGAGATAACCAATCCATCCCCAAAATGACATCGAAATCAACCATATCAAGAAGTAAAATATCTACACAAGTCTCTAGACCACCAATAACCACTATACATGAATGGTAGACTCGATCTACCATAATAGAATCACCCACCGGTGTAGATACATATACATGATTACTCATGGAATCACTGTGCATAATCAGATAAGGAGAAAAATATGAGGACATGTAGGAAAATGTAGACCCCGGATCAAACAAAACCGAAGCATCTCTACTGCAAACTGAAACCATACCTGTAATGACTGCATCAGAGGCCTCAACCTCAGGTCCGGTGGGAACAACATAGCATCGGGGCTGAGCCCACCAATCTGAACATCCCTGGGTCGACCTACTGCGGGATAAGCTCTACCTCTTATATCTTTTCCTCCACCTCTAACTGTCTGGCCTCCACCTCTGGCACCTTGACCTCCACCCCTAGCTGGTTGAGGGGGTGAGGGTGCACCTGGTGCGGGAATCATAGCACGGGAACCCTGATGCTGAGAACCACTAGAAGCTCGGGGGTAATACCTAGCAATGTGACCTGGAACACCAAAGAGTAACAAGACCTCTGCTGCTGAGACTGCTGGCCCTGAAACTGTCCCTGTAGACCAGAATAACCACCCTGGAAGCTCTTAAGCGGCGGTGCACAGATAGGAGCTGGTGGTGCATTGCGGGATACCTATAGTGCTGACTGGAATGGCCTAGGAGGATGACCTCTGCCAAACGAATATCTGCCTCCAGATGAGGCACCACTGAATTGACCAAAGTGACGAGGCCTCTTGTCAGACCCCTGACCACTGCCCTGTGATAAGACCATCTAAATCCGCCTGGCCACATTGGACGCCTCCTGGAATGAAATATCAGTACCTGTCTCTCTGCCATCTGAAGTCTAATTGGCTGAGCTAGCCCCTCAATAGACCTCTTCACCCTCTCTCGGTCAGTGGGGAGTATCATGATAGCATGTCGGGCCAAAGTGATAAATCGAGTCTCATAGTGGATAATTGCCATAGAGCCCTGCTGGAGATGCTCAAACTGCCTCCGAAGATCCTCTCTCTGGGTAACTGATAGAAACTTCTTCAAGAAAAACTCGAAGAACTGAGCCCAAGAAAACGGCGAAGATCCAACTGGCCTGCTCAAACAATAGTCCCTCCATCAAGTCTTGGCGGAACCAGAAAGACGGAAAGTAGCAAAATCGACCCCATTGGTCTCCACGATCCCCATGTTCCGAAGAACCTCATTACAATTGTCCAAGTAATCCTGGGTCCTCTGATGGTGCACCAGTGAAAGTAGTCGGAAATAACTTGGTGAACCGATCCAATTTCCATAAAGCATCGGCAGACATGGTTGCTCCGTCAACAGACTGAGTTGCAACAAGTGGCTGAACTACTTTAGCTGTATGAGGTGCTGGAGTTTGGAACTGAGAAGCTAAATGCTCTGGTGTGTGAGTGGCTGGAGTTTGGGCCCCTCCCCAAGCCTGAAAGACGGCTGGTGCTGTAGGAAGTAGATCGGCCTGATCCACGCTATCCATAAGGCCCACTAAGTGAACCAAAGCGTCCTGTAGTACCGGGGCGGCAATGAACCCCTCTGGGACCTGAGCTGGTCAAACAGGAACTGTCTGAGCAGGAACCTCACTGGCAAAATCTACTTGTGGGTCCTCCAGTGGGGCTCCTGCTCTGGCCTGTGCCCTTCCCTTGCCTCGGCCTCTAGCACGGCCGAGGTCTCGACTTTGGCCCCTTGTAGGAGCTGCAACTGGAGGATCAGGCTGCTGATTGGTAGATGAGAAAGCACGCGTTCTCGCCATCTGCGAGAGAATAGAATAGAAACTCAATTAGCATTTAGAATTCAAATCGCATGATAGATAAGAATAGATGTAAATTTATTCCTAACTTTGCAGCCTCTGGGGGATAAGTACAGACGTCTCCGTTATGATCCCTCAGACTCTACCAAGCTTGTCCGTGAATTGTGAGACCTAGGAAACCTAGAGCTTTGATACCAACTTGTCACGACCCGAAATTCCCACCGTCGGGACCGTGATGACGTCTAACGTTGAACCTACTAGACAAGCCAACGTGAACATTCAGTTACATAAATCCTTAACTATAAACCATGAATAGATAACTTACCGGATTAATAAGAGTTAAATTTAAAAGACAATGCATAATATAACTGTATTTCATTATAACACTTTATGAAGTTGCACCGAAGTCTAACCAAAACCCAGAATAGTGGATTCACAGCTCACAGACGGTCTAAGAGTAGTACACAAAATAGTCTGAAAGAAATAATACATATGTTTCTGAAGTACTAAAATCAGAAATAAAAATGGAGTTGGGAAAGGGACGTCAAGGCCTGCGGACGCCTGTAGGTCTACCTCAGTGTCTCAGGTGGGCTGAAGGAAGCCTTCTCGATCAGTGTCCACAAGGTCCTGTACCAGGATTTGCACAACATATGTACAGGTGTAGTATCAGTACAACCGACCCCATGTACTGAGTAAGTATCGAGCCTAACCTCGGCGAAGTAGTGACGAGGCTAGGACACGACAAGTACTAATCACATGTGCAATTCAGTAATATATAACAGAAATAACGACATGAAGTAAACAGTTACGTACAAAAATGGGGGAAGACATGCTTGGGAAAAGGGGTAGAATTTACTGGAATAATGGAACAAGGCAACAGTTTAAATATCAAAATAACAACAGGAATTAACAACATAGAACAAACAAGTGCACGGCATCACCCTTCGTGCTTTACTCTCATCCTCACCAAAACAAGTGTACAACATCACCCTTCGTGCTTCTAACCTCATCCTCACCAAAACAAGTGCACTGCATCACCCTTCGTGCTTTTACTATCATCCTCACCAAAACAATAAATAAATAGAAACGACACGGCATTATCCTTCATGCTTTTAATATCATATCATGGCACGACATCACCCTTCGTGCTTTTACACTCTCATCCTCACAATGCAATAAATAAATATACGGCATCACCCTTCGTGCTTTACACTCTTCCTCACCCAAACAATATCAAGAACAACAGTTTGGCAATGAAAATCAACAACATGAATCGTAAATCACAAAATCCCGGCAAGGGAACAACAGCAGAAATAATAATACCGTCCTGTCAAAGGACACAGCTATAACCAATCTCACTCAAGTGTATAACTCGACAAAGTATTCCTCAACCGAAAAAATAATCAACGGTATTCACAACCAAGAATTTCCATCAAATGATTAACCACCAAAGTGAAATTTAATTCATAACAAAGTGAATATTGATGAAAAGTCACATATATCATAAGAACCGACTCACGGGCATGCTTAACAACAACATATAGGTACTCATACCCTCACCTATTCGTTGAACATGGAATAAACACGTAACAAATAAGACTCAACTCCTATTCCCGCAAGCTAAGGTTAGGCCAAACACTTACCTCGACTTCCACGATCAAATCAAGCCCCAAGCACTGCTTTTCGTTTTGAACCCGACTCCAAAACAATCGTATATAGACATAATCGACTCAATAACATCAATAAATGCTAAAAAATTCAATTCCAATGCTTAATTATAGGTTTTCTAGCATTCTTCCCAAAAATTGACCCTGAGCCCGCTTGGTCAAACCATGAGGTTCGGACCAAAGCCCGATCACCCATTCACCCACGAGCCCGAATATATAATTTTTTTTGAAATCCGACCCCAAAACGAGGTAAAATTCTCAATAATTCAAAAGCCCTAACTCTACCCAATTTCCTAATTTTCTACTCTTAATCTCATGTTTTAGGCCTAGAATTCTAATGGGTGTTGATAAAAATGGAAGAAAATGAATCTAAGATTACTTACCTATGAAGCTATGGTGAAGTTTCTCTTCAAAAATCTCCCAAAGAGGTGTGGATAAGAAGAAGTTGTTAAAATGGGGTAAAAATCCCGTAAGTATTCTGTTTTGGGCTAAAAGAAATCACTGGGCGAATTTTCTCTTCGCGTTCGCGGGCTCCTAGCCACGTTTGCAAAGGGTTGACCTATGATACCTACGCGATCGCGAGTCCTTGGCCACGTTCACAAAGTTTTAGACTTCCAGGTCTACGCGTTCGCGTGCTTCAGGCCGCGTTCGCGTAGTGTTATAGCTACCCAACCCCCAGACCCCCTCATGAGCTACGCGTTCGCGTGAAGCTCGTCGCGTTCGCGTAAAGCATTACCCCCAAGGCTCCGCTTTCGCGACCATAACCCTGCATTCGCGTAGGGTAAAATTATGCCCCTGCACATTTGCACATCGCGATCGCGTGAAGTGCACCGTGATCGCGAAGGTCAAAAGACCTGGGCACCAGATACAACAGAAAACCAGATTTTGGCCAAGTCTAAATCACCCCGACACCTACCCGAAACTCACTCGAGCCCTCGGGGCTCCAAACCAAATATGCGCATAACCTCAAAAATATCCTACGGACTTATTCGTGTAATTAAACCATCAAAATCCATGAAATTTCCCAAAACTTCTAAAACTTCCAAATTTGCATTTATGGTCCGAATCACGTCAAATGAATTCCGTTTCTTACCAAACTTTACAGACATAACATATATATTGTTTCGAACATGTACCGTGCTCCGGAATCATAATACGGGCTCGATACCACAGGTTTCACATATAATTTCATTTTCAAAAACCTCTTATATTTTCAGAAAATAATTTCTTTTAAAAATTCATTTCTCGGACTTGGGACCTCGATATTCGATTCCGGGCATACTCCCAAGTCATATTTTCCTACGGACCATCCGGGACTGTCAAATCACGGGTCCGGATCCGTTTACATAAAATGTTAACCAAAGTGAACGTGATGCAAATTTCAACACAAAATTATCATTTTTATCAGTTTTTCACATAACGGCTTCCCTCTACACGCCCGGGCTGCGTACGCAAATCGAGGTAAGATAGAAGGAGGTTTTCACGACTTCGAAACACAGAATTGACTAAAAATACGCGGAATGACCTTTTGGGTCATCACACTAAACAACGTAGTTACATATGCTAGTGTATCTCAAACAAGGAGAAACATGTTATTTAGTGAAAAACAGAGTTTTACAACAAATATCCCGTGCACGTACTCGTCACCTCACGTACACGGAAATCATATATCAAACAGTACCAAATCCTAAGGGGAGTTCCCCCCCACAAGGTTATGCAAGCAACTTACCTCAAATCAAGCTCAATCAATCCGTAAATCTTTCCATGAATATCCGGCTCTGGATGACCCAAATCTAGCCAAATCAATTACATAACACAAATATAGCTACAAGTAACTAATCTATATAATGACATAAAAACTAAGGTAAGAAAATAGAAAAATGCCTCCCCGGGTCCATGTCTCAAAATTGGGTAAAAGTCACAAATCATGAACACTCATTAACTCGTGAGTCTAACCATACCAAATTCACTCAAATCCGATACCAAAATCTCGATCAAAATCCCAAAATTCGGCCTGAGAACTTTTTTAAATTTTCCCCCAATTCCCCCCCCCCCCCNCAATAACTTCCTCCGAAAAGCTCTCCAAATTATGCCTTCTACCGAGCTCTCAATCAAATTTTGTGATGTGAACTCAAACCCTCATTTTTTGAACTTTAAATTGTGTGCAGGCACGCCCTTCTTTGCGAATGCGGTCAAAGCCTCAAGCACAAAAAATCCAATGCTCAAATTTCCTCTTTCACAAACGCGAGTACCCTCTCGCGAACGTGTGGTTCTCTACGCGAACGTGTAGACAAAATCCTTGGGGTCCAACCATTCCATATCTCCTCTTCGCGAACGCGTTCAAATCCTCGCGTTCACGATGCTTCCACTAGCCAGACCTTCGCGAACGCAAAGAACAAATATCTGCATCAAATACACCAAAAAAACCGCTCTCTTTCCAAAGTCCAAAATGATCTGTTAACCACCCGAAACTCACTCGAGGCCCCCGGGACCTCAACTAAATATACCAACCAATCCTAAAATACCATAAAAAATTAGTCGATCCCTCAAATCACATCAAGCAACGCAACAAATAACGAATCACCCTCCAATCCATACTTTAAGAACTTGAAACTTCAAAATTCTATAACCGATGCCGAAACCAACCAAACCACTTTCGATTGACCCCAAATATTGCACACAAGTCATATTCAATACTACGGACCTAGTTCAACTTCCAGAATCAGATTCCGACCCCAATATCAAAAATTCCACTACTGGTCCAAAACTCCAAAATCCGACTTTCACCATTTCAAGTCTGAATGAGCTACGAATCTCCAAAACACAATCTGGACACGCCCCTAAGAAAAAAATCACCAACCGGGGCTAATGGAATCGACGGAATTACATTCCCAATTCGTCTTCACACAGTTTCAACTACGGTCCAAATTCTAAGACTTAAGCTCTCATTTAGGGACTAAGTGTCCCAAAACACTCCGAAACTCGAAACAAATCTTACCAGCAAGTCACAATAGCATAAATTGATACGGGGGAAGCAGTTAATAGGGGATCGGGGCCCTAACTCTAAAAATTACTGGCTGTGTCGTTACGGGGCTATAGCACATGAAAATTTGGGAATCTTGTAGAATTCTAGTTTTATGGCCCTAAAAAACCAAAAATCGAGTAACGGTCATGTCGATGCGGTGAATTACCATCCGAACTCTTACAACAGATCCACAACACATATTCCTTCTCACACTACTAACCCCAATTCTTTTGCCTGGACTATAAATTCTAGAGGCACCTTCACCACAAAATCACTATATCATCACCTGCTCCCCACTTACTCCAGACCATCCTTTAGTTGGATTTGGAAGCTCTGCCTCCCACCCAAAATTAAACACTTCCTCTGGCTAATTAGCCATAACCATCTCCCTACTGCCAGCCATTGCCACCACATAGGCTTGCTCCCAAATGACAATTGTGCCTTATGCCTCACCCATCCCGAAACAACGACTCATTTATTCCTCTAGTGCCCAACTGCAGTCTATATTTGGTCGCAGTTATCCCTGCTACCAGCAATTACGGCACTTCCGGCCAATATTTACTCTCCCCTTATTTGGCTTACATATTTCCTTTCCCGTACTCACATGCCGAATTCACTAAATATCCCCAATGACATACTTATTCCTTTTGCTCTTTGGCACATCTGGCTGGCCCGTAGCGGTAAGCTTTTTCGGACCCATCATCATACCCTTTCTGCATCTCTTATCCTTTGTATGGCTGCAGAATTCTACTATATCGCCACCCCCTCCCGTGTTGCATCTCCACATATCCCTATGCACATCAAGTGGCACTCTCCTCGTCCAGGTTCCTTTAAACTTAATACTGATGGTTCCACCTCACCACACACTGAGCATGGGCGAATTGGTGCAGTAATTCGGGACCCACACGTGTAAATGGCTTTTGGGCTTTGCAGGCCATCGATTAGTACATGGAAGTTGAACTATTAGCCCTATACAACGGCCTCAACTTGGCCTTCATGCACGACTATGCACACTTGGAAGTTAATTTAGATGCGTAGGCCCTTGTTCCTATACTTCATTCCTCCATCCACTTTACGCTAACATCATCTTTGATTGCAGGTGTCTGATCGCCCGGCTGCATGATCCGGATATCCTCCACACGTACAGGGAGCAAAATCAGGTAGCTGACTCTTTAGCTAAACATGGTTTTCAGATGGAGGCTTCCCCAAACATCACCATTTTTGCTCAACCTCCGCATTTTGAATAGAAGACGCTTGAAGATGACCGTTCGGGAAATCTTTTTGTTAGAAACCTACCCCCGCACTTCCAGACTAGCACCGTCGACGGGTTTTTTTTGTTATCCTTCAAGAACGGACACAACTCATAGTTTACCCCCAGAACCCCCTTTTTGTTACTACCCATCCAGAGGTCGTCCCCCTAGGATGTTATGTTTGATGCCGCCTACTCCTTCTAACGTTCTACCTTAATATTATATAATATCGCATCTTTTGCACCAACAAAAAAAAAACAGTGAGCAATGCTCCTTTTGATGTGAAAATACACATGGATAGCCGACATCAATTAGCATGACAAGTACATGGTTGATGAGATAAATAAGGGACAGTTTCGTCAAAGTGTTAAAGATTTTATGTAGCAACTACAATAAGATTCGTTCCAGCAAACCGTATTGCTCTGTTTTGTCCAAATTATAAAACTACCCATATTTATGACAGGCAGGCTTGTTGACCTTTTTTTTTCCAGGTGTCTGTACTCCCACTTATTAAGAAGCAGTAATAGTAATGTACATTTTTATTTAACCTGGGGAGTGATTTCTCAAGAGCACAAGAATCCAACAAATAAAAACAAAGAAAATCCCATAATAAATAATAAAGAAAACAATAAGTTACAGAAATTTGGAAGGGTAAAGGAATAGGAAAAAAGAACAAGAAGAAGAACATTACAGGTAGGTTACACATAAGCGATAAAATTTTATAAACGTATGATAACTTCTCTTATTTTATGATCGATTATTGTATCGAAATAGAAAGTCATTCATGGCTACTTTTATTACTTTTAGAAAGCACAAAAGACGAAGAAATGAGAAAAAGACAAAGAATAACGTTAAAATCAGAACACATAATAGAAATTTGTAGTAGAGCGTTTGCCGGTCGACACTACTGCGAATCACACATTTGACCTAGCATCGTGTTTCTACGAGTACAACGAATCCAGCAATCACTGCAATTAATGTCTGAAGTACAAGATCTGAAACAAGTGTTCAGTTGTGGGAGCAATCTCCTCGTGAATTCTGAAAGAACATGATCAACATCTGATGTTGTTACAACTTGATTATTTGAGTAGTACATTGACTTAAAAATTTCACCAATATCATATAATTATAATTAAAATAACCATCGACATAATATGAAAACTCCACATCTAAACATCATATAATATAACATATGGGTACACATTAATGAATCTATATACATATTAACAAACACAATATAATTGTTAATCTAATATATAGATAGATAAAAATGGATACTAACTAGTGATTGTCATGAGAAATATAATGACAATGAAACTACTCTGCAACCAAGGAAATATTCACTGAATTATTTCACCATCATAAATATCAATATCAAACAATCATCATTATAATATGAAAACTCCACATTTAAACATCATATAATGCAAGAAATACATGCACATTATGGATTCATATGAAATATGTACAAAAAGTAATCTATATACCTAATGTAACAACCCGGTCGGTCGTTACATAGAATCTGCATTATATTTACTGTTACTGTCTTGTCATAACTTGGTTAAACTGTTCTTGATGTGTTAGAGTTGGTAGGCTCGGAATCGGAATGGTTATAATGAGAATTTAGTCACTTAGTCCTTAAAAATAGCCTTAAAGTTGGAAAAGTCAACTGAGAGTTGACTTATTGGTAAACGACCTCGGAATGTGAATTTTATGGCTCGGATAGCTTTTTTAAGTGATTTGAAACTTATGAGTATGTTCAGAATATTTTTGTGATGTCCGGTGTACAATTAGGCTTGAATTGCCAAAAGTTAGTTTTTGGCGATTTCCGGTCGGCAGCGGAAAATAGGCTATCGAGATCAGAATGGAATTCCGATAGTTAGAACAGGTTAGTAATGTCATTTTGGATATGTCTGCAAAATTTCAGGTCAATCAGATATGTTTTGGATAGTTTCAGCTTCGTTAGTGGATTTTTAGGAACTTCAAAGTTCTTAGGCTTGAATCCGATGTGATTTTGGTGTTTTGAGGTTATTTTAGTGTTTTGAGAGTGCAACCAACTTTTAATGATCATATGTGATGTGTTGGTATATTTGGTTGAGGTCCCGAGGGGCTCGGGATTGATTTCGGATGATTAACGGACACTTTTGGACTTTGAAAACAACAGTTTTTGCTGGTGTGTTACAGGTATAATTTTCCTCTAAACGATTGCAGAGGGCTGTATGCGATCTCCAGATCAGTTGGTGAGGCCCAAGAAATTACTCTACGCGACCGCAGGTGAGGTGTGTGATCGCAGTGTAGAGGGAGTTAAAGCAGTGCGATTGCGTAGGTGGGGGTGCGATCGCACAGGGTCTGGCGCGCGTGGGGTGAGACAGCACTGTGCGGTCGCGTACATTGTGTTGTGATCGCGTGAGGGAGTGGGAAAAACACAGTGCAAACGTGGACCATTGACCGCGATCGCGGAGAGTAATACCTGGTCAGTTAAATTAAAACCCTTCCGCGATCATAACATATTTTAACACCATTTTTTAACGGGAAGAAGCTTTTGATGCGATTTTGAAGAGAGGAAATCAGTGTTTTTCATAGAGGTAAGTATTTTGGACCTTAAAACTCGATTATAGGTGATTAAGGAACATAATCTCAGTGTTTAATTTATGAAAATCAGTAGAAAAAGATGGGGCTATGTCACGACCCAAATTCTAACTCAAATCGTGATGGTGCCCAACACTGGGGTCGGGCAAGCCAACATCAATTACTAGCGAGATTTCTTTACTTATTTAAATAATTATGTGCTTAACAAGTTTTTGATTGGGGAATCATTTAAAGAAAACAGTCACGCGATGCAATATGATTAAATGAACTGAAAAGACCATTTGCCAATAAGTGTAATGTAGCCAAAATATTAGAAAATCAACTACGCGTGCCAAGACCTAGTGTCTCAAGTCCACAGGCGACTAGTGGAATGTACAAAGTAGACAAAATAATATACAATTTGTTCGAAAGGGGTAGACAAAATATCCAAAAAAAAAAGGTAATAGGAACTCCACAGTGTTGCTGAGGAACGCCGGGAAGAGCAGCTCACCGTGTAGTCTAGCCCAGTAGGTACTCTCAAGATCGCGCTCCGGTATAATAACCAGATGTACTAGCCTCAGAAGCTGTACAATTAAGTACAGAAATATAGCATGACTACATATAAACAAATATGTACCCAGTGAGTATCCCGCCTAAACTCGAAGAAGTAGTGACGAGAGGTAGACGTAATACTCACTAGGGTCCTTAGCAATAATATAATTAAACATGTTTAATCAGGATTAACAATTACGTAAATCAAGTAGACATGGAATATCATGTATATGAACTACCACCTACTGCAAGTGTCAAATAACAACAGTTAATACAAGTCCAAACCCCCTACCTCATAGGACAATTCATTTGACAATATTAATAAGACTCTCAGTCAAATACATAGCATATAGTATGCCGAGGCGTACGGCCAAAGCGACGCGACAATTTAAATGTGCACTGCCGAAGGGTCGAACGGTTTAAATCATAGATGCATCTATTACCCCGCTCGTGAATCGATCGTGCGATGCAGTTGCCATAATATAAGGCTACCCCGCTCACGGATCATACATGCGACACATGTGCTCGTATAAATACATAGAGTTTATCAAAATTTTTAGGAAATATAGAGTTCAAGGCAATATCAATATTTAATATAACCTTCCATTTTAACATGCTAGTTTCAAGGATAATAATCGGCTATAAATACATGGAGGGATACAAATAAGGCATATAAGCATGCTTGTGAGTCCTAAAGACTACCCGGCATAGCATAGTAGTGGCTACGCACGGACTCTCGTAACTTCGTGCGTGCGTAGCCCCCCACAAATAAGGACAATTCAATTCAATCCAAACTCTACACTCAAGGACTCGAAACTAGTCAAATATTATATAAATATGTCAATATACACTCAAAAGTATGAAATTCTCTTACTAGCTTAGCCTATTCATCTTTCTTGAAGATATCCAAAAATACACCCCGTGCCCACATGCTCGGATTCCAAAAATTTTTGAAGAAAATACTCTCCCATGGCCTAAGGATCATTAATATACAATTCTTACTTGATTTCGTGGCCAATTCACAGAAAAGTTTTCTCAAATTATCACAAGTTCTAGGTTACTACCCAATTCTTAATTTTTACACTAATTTATGTAGTTAATTAAGCTAGAAATCCATGCATGAAGCTAATTTTTTAGTAGAGTTCACTTACCTTAAAAGACCAGGTCGTTAGCCCTTAATAATGGAGGAAGATCGCCCAAGGAAGAAGAAAGAAATGAGAAAAATGGGTTTAAAACCCGTATATAAAACACACTGCCTGAACAGTGATTCTGCACCTGCGACTCGGGGACCGCTCCTGCAGTCTCGCTCCTGCGAGAAAAATCTCGCACCTGCGGAAATGGGCTAGGGAGCCTGGGCCCGCACTTGCAGAGTGGAGATCGCACTTGCGGCTCCGCTCCTGCAGAATATTTTCCGCGCCTGCGATAATTGGCCAAGCCATTGGGTGACCGCTCCTGCGATGCTGCGACTGGGCAACCGCACCTGCGGTCACACAAGAACAGGTGCACCAGCAGCCATGTTTTGCTGTTTTTTAGCCCCGTTAGGTGCTCGGAAGGCACCTGGGCCCACCCGAGCCCTAGTCCAAATATACCAACGAGTTCCAAATCATAATACGGACTCGCTCGAGCCTTCGAAACACCCAAAACAATGCTAAAACTCGAAATCACACCTCCAAACCCCAAGAACCAAACTTAGGAACTTTAAGTTTTTTAGACTTCGCTAACAACGTGCCGAACTGACCTATACAACTCGGAATGACACCAAATTTTGCAGGAAAGTCATAATTAACATAACGGAACTAGTCCCGATCTCAGAATTCCATGCGGACCTTGATAACACAAAAACACGCCCCAAACCAAAATATGAACTTAAGGAACTTCTTATTTTATTATTGGGCGCCGAAATGCCCCATGGTCATCAGAAACCCAATCCGAACATACGCCTAAGTCCGAAATCATCACACGACTCTACCACAATCGACGAAACTCGTATCCAGGATCGTTTACCCAAAATGATGACTGAAGTCAAACTTGGCCTTAAAAGCCAACCTTAAGGAATCAATTGTTCCTATTGTACTCTAAACACCTCCGAATCCCAGACCACTAGCTCCCGCAAGTCATAAATCACAAAAAGATGCTATGGGAAGTTTCATTTAGGGGAACGGGTTCCGATAGCGCAAAACGACCGGTCAGGTCGTTACAGGTTAGGGCTTGAGATTATGAGACCTTTAGGGATAGAATTGAGGGGTCAAATGAACTCCGATTTTAGCGTTCTTTATATGTACGAACTTGTGAGATGACGAAGAACATTTTGGTATAAAAAATTTTGAGTTCCGTGATGCGGGCCCGGGGTTCGGGTTTTAGCAAATTTCAGGTTTTGAGCCAAAATATGTATTTTTCAATTGGAATTCATTCCTTAAGCATAATTTGATGATAAAGATCTGATCTTTATAAATTTGGAGCGCTCGAAAGTCGATTCTAGAGGCAAGCGAGTTGAAGAGTAGCTTTTCGGGCTAGTTTGAGGTAAGTAATATCTTTAAATCTTGTCCTGAGGGTATGAAACCCCAGACCTGGCATCCTATCACGGATTTTGGAATGCAAAGATCAAAAATTTGGAAATATATTCCTTTTTAGGCAACTATTGAGAGGCGAAACCGATTTTTAAGCCTATGCTTAATAGTACTAATATATTTTGATATGATTTGGGCTGTAAGCCATGTTTGGGGCCAGGGCCGACTTGTTTACCCCTTAGGGGATGATTCTATTATTTTCCTCACTTGATATGTTATGATTTTCACTCAGTCTTTTATTGATAATTCTTTTGAAACTCAGAGTATTTTGATATTATTCATTGAAAATGAAACACCATTTTTGGGTCGAGAACCCGGTATATTTATGGCCTGAGGGGCATGTTGAGAGTGTCTGGCTGAGTGAGGCTGCGGACCAATATTATGAGGATGTTATGATATGAGAGAGGCTGAGGGCCAATATTGAGTGTGATTTATGCCATGATGTGCCTTGTTTATAGTGCTCAAGCTGTAGGAGCCTCTCCGGAGTCAGTACACACCCCCAGTGAGCGCAGGTACCTATTGTTATGAGTGATGCACGCAGGGCTGGTACTGAGTGATTATAAGGTTGCCAACTGGGCTGATACTGAGTGATTGTGAGGTTGCCCGCTGAGCTGATACTAAGAGATGGTGAGGTGCTGACGGAAATGTTATGAGAGATGATTATGGCCTGAGGGGCAGTTTTATGATGATTTTACTGAGCTTTTGACTATGATTCACTTCATTTTTTCCAAAATGATTTTACTACGAGTTTTACTGAGAAATTTCTGGGAAAATATACTTGTTTCAAAGGATTTCTAGAAGTTGGTTTTCAAACTTATGTATATTATGTATACCTTATGGAAACGTGATGTTTTACTGTTTTGTGGATTGATGTAATTGTGTTGTGGGTTTCATATACTTCAGAATGTGATTTATTTTCATTACTACTGAGTTGGCGTACTCATCATTAATCCATGTGCATCTGTGCACAGATCCAGGTACTAGCGCGGAGCAGTAGCTGTCTTCGTTCGTTATCAGCAGCTTACGGGATTTCGAGGTAGCTGTTCAGCATCCACAACTTCTTCATTTCCCTTCCTTAGTTGGTATTAGTATTTATTTTTAGACTTGTTTAAGAAATTATCAGAGTTAGTTTTAAATTCTTAGATGCTCGTGACCATGTTGGCTCCAGCCTTGGGAGGTTTTTTTTAGATTTCTAGATTATTACTAGGGCGTACGACTTAAAGAAATTATTTTATATTTTGTTTGTTGTTATTATTGTTATTGGAATTATTATAATGGAACAAACAAGTAGTCATGTGATGGTTGGCTAGCCTAGTTCCACGATAGGCGTCATCACGGCCTGTTAGGATTTGGGGTCGTGACAAGTTGGTATCATAGCTCAAGGTTACATAGGACTCAATGGTCATAAGCAGGTTCAGTAGAGTCTTGCGGATCGATACGGAGACGTCTGTACTTATCTTTGAGAGGTTGCAGAACTCTTAGGAAAAATCTCAATTTCTTGAACTCTTTCGTGCCATTCTATTGATTCTTGAAATCTAAGCTTATGTTGTTTCATTCTCTCACAGATGATGAGTACACGCAATACCGAATAGGGTGACCAGACACCAGCTGGGCCCATGAGAGGTCTAGGCCGTGGTAGAGGTAGGGGACCACCCCAGGCAGCAGCAGGGGTAGTACCATAGGATCCCTTTGTTATTCAGGATCAGGTTCCCGCCGATGGTGCTCCAGCGGAACAGGCTCAGGCCCCTGCAGTGCCTATTGTTATTCCGGGTCTTTAGGAGACCCTGGCTCAGATATTGTCGGTGTGTACCAGTTTAGCCCAGGCAGTTGCTATGTCTACTACTGCCACTGCAGCTCAGGCGGGGGGAGGCACTCAGACTCCAGCTGCCCGGACACGTGAGCAGGTTGTACGGGGTATTCAGGCACCGGGAGCAGCCTCGGCTCAGTCGGTTGCTCCGTTTCAGGATTATGTGGTCCCTGCTATGCTTGAGGATGAGCAGCCCAAGTTGGAGAGATTCAAAAGACTTCAGCCTCCGACTTTCAGTGGTACAGAGGGTGAGGATGCCCAAGGTTTTCTGGATAAATATCAAAGGATGCTCTATACTGCGGGTATTTTGGAAACCAGCGGGGTTTCATTTGCTACTTATTAGTTTGCGGGTGTTGTTTTTACTTGGTGGGAGTCATTCGAGAGGCGTAGGCCAGTTGGTTCAGCACCTCTCACCTGGCAGCAGCTCTCCACGATCTTCTTGGAGAAGTATGTTCCTTAGTCCCACAGAGAGGAACAATGCAGGCAGTTTGAGCAGTTTTACCAGGGAGAGTTGTCAGTTACTCAGTACGAGATGAGGTTTTCCGAGTTGGCTAGACATGCTTCTGAGTTAGTCCCTACTAACAAGGAAAGGATCAGGAGATTTGTAGATGGTCTCACGTATCAGTTTTGGATTTTAATGACCAGAGAGAGGGTGTCTAGAGCCACATTTGAGCATGTTGTTAACATAGCTCGGGACATTGAGTCGGTTCGTAGGTAGGAGCGTGAGGAGAGGGAGGCTAAAAGGCCTCGGGGATCAGGTAGCTTCAGTGGTGCCCCTTTTAGAGGGCAGTTTCAGCATAACAAAGGTCGTCCATTTAGACCTCCACGACCAGTTCGCCCAGCTTATAGTGGTGTATCTTCGGGGCAGGGTCCTCGTAATTCTCATCAGGGACGTTCATCTTTTAGTGCCCTTCTAGCTCAGAGCACCGCCCGAGCATCATCTTATCAGGGTTCTTCTATGCATGGTTCATCTGGTGGTTATCATGGTAGCACGGGTTCTCGTTAGTTTTCATCTCCAGCTTCAGGTGGTTGTTATGAGTGTGGAGAGTTCGGACATGAGTAGAGGTAGTGTCCCCATCACCCTAGTAGTTCATCTCAGCAGAGGGTTCAACCCTCTAGTTCAGCCCCAGTCACTTCATCACCTACTCAGGCAGTCAGGGTGGTGGTTAGGCAGCTAGAGGCCGCCCAAGAGGAGGAGGTCGAGCCGGTGGAGGCCAACCACGTATTTATGCACTTCCTGCAAGGCCTGATGCTATGGCCTCAGATGCGGTGATTATAGGTACTATTTCAGTTTGTCATAGTGATGATTTGGCTTTATTTGACCCTGGTTCCACATACTCTTATGTCTCATCCTATTTTGCTCACTTTCTGAATATGCCCCGTGAGTATTTAGTTACGTCTGTTCATTTTTTGACTCCGGTGGGCGATATTATTATTGTGGACCATGTGTATCGGTTGTGTCTTATATCTATTGGGGTTCTGGAGACCCGAGTGGACTTGATGTTACTCAGTATGGTTGATTTTGATGTAATTTTGAGCATGGATTGGTTATCCCCATGTCATGTTATTCTTGATTGTCACGCTAAGACCGTGACCCTAGCTATGCCCAGAGTTCCGAGAGTTGAGTGGATAGGGTCTATAGAGCATGTGCATAGCAGAGTGATTTCGTATTTGAAAGCTCAATGCATGGTTGAAAAAGGGTATGAGTCTTATCTTGCTTTTCTGAGGGATGTCAGTAGTGAGACTCCTTCTGTTGACTCTATTCCTATGGTCCGTGATTTTCTGGATGTATTTCCCGCAGACCTGCCAGGCATGCCACCTGATAGGGATATTGATTTTGGTATTGACCTAGTGCCAGACACTCAGCCTATCTCTATTCCACCTTACCGCATGGCACCAGAAAAGTTGAAAGAATTGAAGGAGCAGCTTCAGGAACTCTTAGATAAGGGGTTCATTCAGCCTAGTGTGTCGCCTTGGGGTGCGCTGGTGTTGTTTGTGAAAAAGAAGGATGGTTCGATGCACATGTGTATTGATTATAGATAGTTGAATAAGGTTACGGTGAAGAATCGGTATCGTTTGCCTCGTATTGATGACTTATTTGATCAGCTTCAGGGAGCTAAGGTGTTCTCCAAGATTGACTTAAGGTCTGGGTATCACCAGTTGAAGATTCAGGATTCTGTCATTCCGAAAAGGGCTTTCAGGACCAAATATGGTCATTATGAATTTTTGGTTATGTCATTTGGGCTGACCAACGCCCCAGCCGAATTCATGTAATTGATGAACAACGTGTTTCATCCTAACATTGATTCATTCATCATTGTGTTCATTAATGACATCCTAGTGTATTCTCGTAGCTAGGAGGAGCATGCTCAGCACCTGAGGATTGTGTTACAGAGATTGAGGGAGGAGAAGCTTTATGCAAAATTCTCCAAGTGTGAGTTTTGTCTTGGTTCAGTAGCTTTCTTGGGGAACGTGGTGTCTAGTGAGGGTATTCAGGTTGATCCGAACAAGATTGAGGCGGTGCAGAGTTGGACCAGATTGTCCTCAACTATAGAGATTCGAAGCTTCCTCGGTTTGGCGGGTTATTACCGTCGCTTTGTGGAAGGATTCTATTCTATTGCTTCACCTCTGACCAGATTGACACAGAAGGGTATTCCATTCAGGTGGTCCGACAAGTGTGAAGAGAGCTTTCAGAAGCTCAAGTCAGCATTGACTACAGCTCCGGTATTAGTGTTGCCTACTGGTTCGGGTTCTTACATAGTCTATTGTGACGCTTCTAGAGTTGGCTTGGGAGCGGTATTGGTGCAGGACGGTAGGGTGATTGCCTATGCGTCTAGACAATTGAAGGTGCACGAGAAGAACTATCCAGTGCACGATCTTGAGTTAGCTGCCATTGTTCATGCCTTAAAGATTTGGCAGCATTAATTGTATGGGGTACAGTGTGAGATTTTTACAGACCATCGAAGTTTGCAGTACCTGCTGAGTTAGATGGACTTGAATTTGCGTCAGAGGAGATTGTTGGAGCTTCTCAAGGACTATGACTTAACTATTTTGTATCATCTCGGGAAGGTCAATGTAGTGGTCGATGCCTTGAGTCGTCGAGCTGAGAGTTTGGGGAGTCTAACCTATCTATCAGCAGCAGAGCAACCTTTAGCCCTTGATGTTTAGGCTTTAGCGGGTAAGTTAGTGATATTGTATTTTTCATACCCTCCACGATTGTTAGCTAGCATGTCTTCCCAGTCTTCTCTATTAGATCAGATTAAGGCCCGCCAGTATGATGATCGGCACTTGTCAGTTCTTCAGGATAAGGTCCGTCGAGGTGATGCCAGGGATGTGACTATTGGTGATGACAGAGTTATGAGGATGCAAGGCCGTATTTGTGTGCCCAATGTGGATGGAATTCGAGAGTTGATATTAGTAGAGGCCCATAGCTCACGTTATTCCATTCATCCGTGTGCCGCGAAGATGTATCGGGATTTGAGACAACAATATTGGTGGAGGAGGATGAAGAGAGCCATTGTTGAGTATGTAGCACGGTGTCTCAACTTCCAACAGGTCAAGTATGAGCACTAGAGACAAGGTGGATTACTTCAGAGGTTAGATATTCCGAAGTGGAAGTGGGAGAGGATTACTATGGACTTTGTAGTTGGGTTTCCACGGACTTCGAAGGGTTTTGATGTTATTTGGGTCATTGTGGATAGATTGACCAAGTCCGCGCACTTTATTCCTGTTGGTACTACTTACACTTCAGAGCGGTTAGCTGGTATTTACATTAAGGAGATTTTCCGATTGCATAGAGTTCCGGTTTCTATCATTTCTGATCGAGGTACTCAGTTCACATCTCATTTTTTGAGGGTCGTGCAGAGAGGTATGGGTACTGATGTAGAGTTGAGCACTGCATTTCACCCTCAGACCGGCGTGCAGTCGGAACGGGCTATTTAGATTTTGGAAAATATTTTACGTTCTTGTGTGATTGATTTTGGTGGTTCATGGGATCAGCATCTGCCACTAGCGTAGTTTGCATATAATAACAGCTACCAGTCCAGTATTCATATGGCCCCATATGAATATGGTAGGAGGAGCAGATCTCCGGTTGGTTGGTTCGAGCCTAGTGAGGCTAAGTTATTGGGCAGAGATTTGATTCAGGATGCGTTAGAGAAGGTGAAGTTGATTCAGGATCGACTTTGCACGGCGCAGTCTCGGCAGAAGAGTTATGCGGACCGAAAGGTTTGAGATGTGTCTTTTATTGAGGGTGATAAGGTATTGCTGAAGGTATCACCCATCAAGGGTGTTATGAGGTTTGGAAAGAGGGGAAAGCTGAGTCCACAGTTTATTGGTCCTTTTGAGGTACTTCAGAAGGTTGGAGAGGTGGCTTATAGACTTGCCTTTCCACCCAGCCTATCGAGTGTTCATCCGGTATTTCATGCGTCGATGCTCCAGAAATATGTTGGTGACCCGTCTCATGTGTTAGATTTCAGCACAGCTCAGCTCGAGGGTAATATGTCATATGAGGTAGAGCGAGTAGCAATTTTGGATAGTGAGGTCAGAAAGTTGAGGTCTAAGAATATAGCATTAGTGAAAGTATAGTGGAGAGGTCAGCCAATGGATGAGGCTACTTGGGAGACTGAGTGCGAGATGCAGAGCAAATATCCTCACTTGTTTGAAACTCCAGGTATGTTTCTAGACCTGTTCGAGGACGAACGTTTGTTTAAGAGGGGGAGAATGTAATGACCCGGTTGGTCGTTATGTAGAATCTGCATTATATTTACTGTTACTGCCTTGTCATAGCTTGGTTAAACAGTTCTTGATGTGTTAGAGTTGGTAGGCTCGGAATCAGAATGGTTATAATGAGAATTTAGTCACTTAGTCCTTATAAATAGCCTTAAAGTTGGAAAAGTCAACTAAGAGTTGACTTATTGGTAAACGAACTCGGAATGCGGATTTTATGGCTCGGATAGCCTCGTTAGGTCATTTGGGACTTAGGAGTGTGTTCAAAATATTTTTGTGATGTCCGGTGTAGAATTAGGCTTGAATTAACAAAAGTTAATTTTTGGCGATTTCCGGTTGGCAGTGGAAAATAGGCTATCAGGATCAGAATGGAATTCTGACAGTTGGAACAGGTTCGTAATGTCATTTGGATATGTCTGCAAAATTTCAGGTCAATCGGAGTTGTTTTGGACAGTTTCGGCATCGTTACTGGATTTTTAGGAACTTCAAAGTTCTTAGGCTTGAATCCGATGTGATTTTGGTGTTTTGAGGTTATATTTAGTGTTTTAAGAGTGAAACCAAGTTTGAATGATAATATGTGATGTGTTGGTATATTTGGTTGGGGTCCCGAGGGGCTCGATATTGATTTCGGGCGATTAACGGACACTTTTGGACTTTGAAAATAGCAGTTTTTGCTGGTGTGTTACAGGTATAATTTTCCTCTATGCGACTGCAAGGGGTTGTATGCGATCGCATAGGTCACTTTGTGAGGCCTAGGAAATTGCTCTGTGCGATTGCAGGTGAGGAGGTGCGATCGCAGAGTAGAGGGTGCTAAAGCAGTGTGATCGCGTAGCTGGGGGTGCGATCGCATAGGATCTGGCGCGCGTGGGGGTCATACAGCACTGTATGGTCGCGTACATTGTGCTGCGATTGCGTGAGGGAGTGGGAAAAACACAGTGCGAATGTGGACCATTGACCACGATCGCGGAGAGTAATATCTGCTCAGTTAAATTAGAACCCTTTCGCGATCATAACCTATTTTAACACCATTTTTGAACGGGAAGAAGCTTTTGAGGCGATTTTGAAGAGAGGAAATTAGTGTTCTTCATAGAGGTAATTATTTTGGACCTTAAAACACTATTATAGGTGATTAAGGAACATAATCTCAATATTTAATTCATGAAAATCACTAGAAAAAGGTGGGGTTAGGGCTTGAGATTATAAGACCTTTAGGGATCGAATTGAGAGGTCAAACGAACTCCGATTTTAGTGTTCTTTATATTTACGGACTCGTGAGATGACGAAGAACATTTTGGTATAAAATTTTCTGAGTTCTGAAACGCGGTCTCGGGGGTCGGGATTTAGCAAATTTCGGTTTTTGAGCTAAAATCTGCATTTTTCAATTGGAATTCATTCCTTAAGCATAATTTGATGATAAAGGTCTGATCTTTATAGAATTCTTGACAGAGTTTACAACTTCCCAAAACCTGGTAAATACAAGTCATAAGCTCTACGAAATCTTTCTATCAAATCTAAATACAACTGTCTAGGAATAAGTAAGTACAGTTGAATAGAAATAAAACAGGAAGGTGACTCCAAAGCCTGTGAACGCAGCAGCAGGTTACCTTGAGTCTCCTCAGCAACGATCTGTGCAACTACCAACAACCATAACCTGAAGCTGCACACAAAAATGTGCAGAAGTGCAGTATGAGCACACCACAGCGGTGTCCATTAAGTATCAAGAGTAACCTCGGTGAAGTAGTGACGAGGACTAGTCAAGACACCACCGGTCTAATAAGTAAAAAAGGCATAGATGTATAAACGACCGAAACAAGATATTTATCTAACGATTTCTCAAAGTAATTAACAATACAATCGAATAATACGGAAGGAAATTAAATAATCACAATCAACGGAAAACATAATAGAAATACGCAAAGAGAATGGAAGAAATTAAATAATCACGATCAACGGAAAACATAATAGAAATACGCAAAGAGAATGGAAAGAATGCAATCCAAATGGAAGGAAATTCAACCCCATAAAAATAATAGCAACTCAACACTGCATCAATTTATTCACGTCAGGCCTTAGCCAATAACTCAACAAAACTGATCAAACCTTCGAGTTAAAGCCTTTAAATCGTGAGTTCATTTTGAAAACTTTAAAGATATAATCATTTCGGAATAGAGAAATTTCTTCTTTGAAACATACTTTCTCTGAATGTATATTTATATATTTTTATAAAGAGAAATCTTTATAACATAGTCTCTTCAAATACGGGGTGTTCAAATACACNGGTGATGTTCAAAATATATTTTTCCCAAGTATTGCTCTTTCAAATATCATCAAACACGTGATGTTCAAAATAAATTTTTTTCCGAGTACTGCTCTTTCAAATATCATCAAAACACGTGATGTTCAAAATATATTTTCACATGTACTGCTCTTTCAAATATCATCATTCTGCAAGACAAATGTTTTTCAAATATACTTTCGAAAAGAAGTTCTTTAGACATAACTTTTCCTAGAGATAATTGCTTTTCAGCTATACTTTTCAATATATATATTTATATCTTTCGATTCAAATCTCCTCAATCATAAACTACCGAAACTCAGTCCGCCACTCATAATTTGTCATGCAATGCAGTATAGGGGGAAAGCTCCCGGATATGTGTCCATAGTCCCTATTTTAATATGCGATGCAGTACAGAGGGAAAGCTCCCAGATCTCTGTCTGTCGTCCCAATTTTAATATGGGAAGCAGTACAGGGGGAAAGCTCTCAGATCTCTGTCCGTAGTCCCACTTTAAATATGTGATGAAGTACAAGGGGAAAGCTCCCAGATCTCTGTCCATAGTTATAATTTAAATATGCAATGCAGCCACTGAGGAAAACAACCAGAATGCGACAGAGACAACATATATTGCCACAACCGGCGCGAAAGCAAACAAGGCCGAATACAAAGTGCGATGAACAAATTAATACAAAGACTTAAGTCACAAAAATGGTAACAACTCGCTCATAAGAAGTAGCCACTGAGAGGAATGCCAAGCACAAAGAGAGAACAACATAACAAGGGGGAGACGAAACAAATATAGAAACGATTCTATACATCCAAGTTCGCAACCGAGAAACCAAATCATCCCGACAAGGGAATCAGTTATAAGACAATTAGCTTCACCGAATAAACTCAGTTTGAACAATGCTCAGTAAATAGGCAGCATATGAAGAAAGACATAGTATAACAGTAGGAAAAACAAAGTCTTCATTTAAGTCAATTAAGATCATATAAGAAACAAGGAATGCTAGGCAAGTACTTCTAACTTGAACAGGAGGAGAGGAGATTAGGAATCATGAATTTAGATATAACAAGTTCAATTCATATACGGGGAAAATAAGGACCCAAAACTCCCTAACGGGCAATCTATTTGCAAATAAGTTCGAGTACACACTTGTCACCTCGCGTACGCGGACTATAATCAACATAGAAGACTCAATCCTAAGGGGTAGTTCCCCCACACAAGGTTAGGAAAGATACTTACCTCGACTGCGCTAATCAACTCAATACCGTGCTTTTGCCACGAGTACCAACTCCGGGTGGACCAAATCTAGACAATTCGATTGCATAGAGTAAATATCATCACAAGGAAATAAAATAATTAATAAGTCCGAAGCTAATACACGAAATTAGGAAATTCACCCAAAAAGTTCCTCGGGCCCTCGTCTCGGAATCAGATAAAAATTATATTTTTCGGACACCCATTCACTCACGAGTCTAAACATATGAAAATCTATCAAATCGAATGTCAAAACCCAATCAAAACTCAATAATTTGGTCTATGAAGTTTATCCCATTTTCTACCTAAAATTTTTGAAATTAAAGGTTGGATTTAAGATTGGAAACATGGAAATTGGTCTATAATGGATAGAAATCACTTACCCAAATTAGCCAGGTGCAAAAGCCTCCAAAAATCGCCTCTCTTGAGCTCCCCAATTCGAAAATGGTGAAAATAACATAAACCCTCGGTTCTGCCCCTTTTCTGCCCAGCAATTCCGCACCTGCGCCCATGGGACCACGCATGCGGTCCCGCACCTGCTGAACTATCATCACAGGTGCGAAAACCCACTAAAAAGTCTGGGGTCGCACCCGCAGCTCTGCACCTGCGGAAAACTGACCGCACATGCGAGGATTGGGGGTTTGGGCTAAGTTCCGCACCTGCAAGCTCCTCGTCGCACCTGCGTGTCCGCACCTGCGGAAGGTCCATCGCAAGTGCGAGACACCAGAACTAGCAATGGTTCAGCTGTCTCCCATTTGCTATTAACACCCGATGAGCATCCTAAACATACCCGAGACCCCCCAGGACCCCGTCCAACCACACACACAAGTCATATAACCTAACACGGACTCGCTCGAGGTTTCAAACCTCATAAAACAACACTAACACGATGAATTAAACTAAAAATCCATGAAAATTCTTCAAACTTCTATAACATTAAGTTTTGCGTTTAAGGTCCGAATCACGTCAAATCAAGTTCGTTTCTTACCAAATTTCACAGATAACACATATAAATCATATCGAACCTGTACAGGGCTTCAGAACCATAATAAGGGCCCAATATCACAGGTTTCGCTTCAAATTTCATTTTCAAAAACCTTTATATAGTTCAGAAAATAATTTTATTTAAAAATTCATTTCTCGGACTTGAGACCTCGGAATTCGATTATGGGCATATGCCCAAGTCCCATATTTTTCTACGGACCCTCCGGGACCGTCAAATCACGGATCTGGGTCCGTTTATCAAAAATGTTGACTGAAGTCAACTTTATTCAAATTTCCAATACAAAATTTTCACTTTTATCAATTGTCACATAAAGGCTTCCCGGCTACACGCTCGGGCTATGCATGCAAATCGAGGTGAGATAGAAGGAGGTTTTCACGACCTCGGAACACATAATTAGATAAAATATACAGGATGACCCCTTTTGCGTCATCACAATCCCCCCCTCTTGAACAAACGTTCATCCTCGAACGTGCTAAGATTTACCTTGAACTTATCAAATCACTGATTGCGCATTTTCCAACACACACCCGCGGGGTGATCCCACGTTACCCCAACCTACATAAGCTTGATAACACCATCACAACTGCCATATAGCCTTCTCATCATCATCGAATAGACTCATACCCCAATTCCTCACTTTCTACTCATTTCCAAAAGACACGATTCTAAGTCCATGTTCGGCATTAGCCTCAACCAGTAGCATTCACTCAGGTCTACACCCATAAGGCACGACCACACAACATAGCGCATCACACATAGGCTCAATAGCACATTTGACCACCATAATTTCCCAAAATCAACTCAACATTGGCAATTAGTCCCACATATGGAAGAACTCTCTGTTTCCAAATTCCATAATACCGATAATGATGCAATAAACACGAAAACCTCATCAGAAGACACCCGAATCACCGAGTCATAGCTAACACCACCGGGCACACATCCCGCAAACTGGACTAAAGAAGCACATAACAAAATGGCTGAGTAGGAAAGATAAAAGCATATATAAAGGTACTATCAAACAATCCCATAGGCGTAACTCTCTATCGATACCGGCTTACCAAAAGCAATATAACAAGAGAGAAGCAAAGCATATGAACAAATCACAAGGATGCCATCCTGATAAAAATCCCACCGCAGTACTCAGCCCGTTCCAAACATATCAAATCACAGGGAATCACGAGGGTCTCGCCCTCAAATATACGACACATGTCGAATATATATCATAGCAATAGAAATCTCCTGCTAATTCATCTCGGCTAACAAAATCATAGCACTCATTTACTCACATCTCAATGGAATATCAAACCACATCTCGAAAACAAAATATTCAGGAGAACCACATAAAGCTTACCACGAAGGACGACATGGACTCACTTCCAGTTTCACCACTAGAAAGGATGAATAAAACAATGATAGACACGGCTACTATTCATAGAATCTCCAAACAGGAGCAAGCACAAAAATAGAGTGCAATACATTGTCACGCCTCCTTTTTCCACTACCCTCCGGATTGATGAAGGATAGTAAGGGAGTTTTTCCAATTAAAGTGACATTATTCAGATTTGGAATTTATTTTAGTTTTCAGAGTCGCCACCCGGATTTTTACGGTATTCCGGGACACCATTTATTTATTGAAATCCCAAACCGAGGAAATTTTGACTCTGTTTTAATTTGTCTTCGATCAGAAATACGCGTAAGGAATTCTATTAACCCGGGAGAAGGTGTTAGGCGTTCCCGAGTTCCGTGATTCTAGCACGGTCGCTTAACTATTAATATTTGGCCTAAATTATCTGATTATTTACATATTTTATCCTACCGTGCATTTAGCCTTTTTAAAATTTAAAACCGCTTTCAATATTTATGGATTTATCTTGAAACAAGTCACGATGGTGTGCACTTGTTTGTTTTCTGGACACATTGTAATCATGCCACATAAAATGCACCCGCGATTCCAACATGTGATTTTATTATTGTTTGGAGTTAGAGTCGGGGGCATGAGTTGCCACATCCTAGTGTAGATCATATAGTCATAACTATGGTCATGACGATTAAAAATGCGTATTTGAGGCGATATTCAATTATTCTCTAAGTTTTGGAATCTTTATCTAAAAGAGGTATTTTTAGCTTATGGGATATGTATATAAATAATTTTTGATATTTATGGATTTATCTTGGGACAAGTCACGATGGCGTGCACTTGTTATTTTTGGACACATGGCAACCACGTCACATGAAATGCACCCGCGATTTACAACATATGATTTTTATTATTGTTCGAAATTGTGGTCGGGGGCATGAGTTGCCACACCCGAGTGTAGATTATGTATCACGACTATGCCACGGGAACCGTACCCATAGTCGCGAGGACTTATTATTAAATAGTGTCTAAAGAGAGCTACGATGTTCATGATATTTATTAATTGCCCTAAGATCTGCGGGTTACTCATAAGGGATCAAAGATTGCAAAGTTTAACATCTTAACAGGGATGAATTTAAAGAAGTTTAGTCTAAAGTAAACCTCTCAAATTTTGGAGTAGTGAGCATTTTCATAACACTGATAAGTGTGAAATTCCATTACTTAGGACCTACTAAAATGAATATTTTTGGAGCTTCATTAATAGAAGAAAAAACGCAGCAACTACATTTTCTAGAAAGAAGAATTAAACCAAGGCTCAACTTTGTTATTAAAGAGGACATGGGCCGACAACATATTATTTCAGCCAAATCCCAAAAGTCTAATTTCCTTTTTTATTTCTACCTATCATGCAGTTATCCAGAGCCAAAATTACGTTGGCCCATATCAATTCTCAAATCCTACTCTTCCTTGTTTTAGTTTTACCCAGTTAATCTAACTGTTTATTTCACAAGAAAAAGAAAGATAGCGCATTATCCTTAAACATTTAGCATCCCGAATATTTAGCGGACCAGTACAACGGAACTAAACGAAATCAAAATAACAAATGCACTTACAAGAAATTAGGCAGAGAAGCAAATAGAGCTCTTAAGCGAAGAAGAAATGAGAAGAACAATGAAACATCATATTTCTATAAATAAACAATTGAAGATTGATAAGCCAAACGATTCCAAAAAACTAACAAAGGAAATAGTGAAGAGCAACGACAAACTGCTGAGAACCGAATGAGTTGCTTACACTCATGAAATCAGACCAAATCTATATACAAATTATATTGATTCTGTGAACATTTTTAGTGCTAAATCTGAATCATCAATCCAAAGACATCAACAAAAATAACAAAAAAAAAAATCAGAGAAAACACACATGGCTTCCTACTCAACTAAACGGCATTTCGTCCACTCTAGCGTCATTCAAATCAAATCCATCCATTAATTGTATTAATGAGCTCACTTCAATATTTTAGAAATTGCTAAGAGTCAACTAGAATTCCTAAATTTATTAAACCAAAATCCAGTAACGACTATCACGCTTCAAGAAACTGGACTAATCATGTGTCCATTGTTTTCCATAGAAATAAAATATTAACAGATAATTCATCACAAGAAAAAAAAACCGTCCAGAATTTATATAACAGAAAATCATGCTCTTCGTCATTCAAAATTCAAATAGTTACAGGGTTTTCGTATTTACCTGCTAAGCGCAGAAAATAGCCTAATTGAACCGAATCAAGGCTAAAAGTAGTGAGGACGAAGCTCAGCAACGGTTACGGCAAACAACGGCAGAATTAAGCAGCAATATTGAGTTCAACATCACTCCCTTAAAACTTAGAATATGTAGAATAATCGAGCACTTGAGACGACTTTAAAATTTCTTTTAAATCCTCGACTTCCACAGCTCATACAAACCAGAAGAAGAAGGAGCTGAGTTTTTTTTTTAATCAATTTTTCTCAGTTTTTCCTTAGAAATCCCAGCACTTCTTTTGTTTTTCAAACCTAACGATTTTTTTAGATCTTCAGTTATTTTTCCTAGCTTTTGTTTCAAGTGGCTGGACCCATGAGCTCCACCAGAAGCTTGTCGAGAAAAGGAGACAACGAGGAAGGGGAAAAGAAGTCGCCGACTACGATGGATAGGTGGCACGCCGGTGACGATTCGTTCGAGATTTAGGGAGAGGAAAATGGGGTAGTCTGTTCTCTGTTTGTGTCTTTTGGAATTGGGGGTATGGTTGGGTGTTTGTTTTAGAGGAGATGAGATTAAGAGAGGTGCCGCTCGGTTGTTTAGGTGGTGCTGTGTGTTGGAGAAGGACTGGCGGCTGCTGGGAGGTGTGGAAGGTGAGTGACGGCTGCTGAGTTTTTTCAGATTAGGGGGGGTCCTCTCTGTTCTCTTCTAGGTCTCTCTAGGTCTAGGTTTTTTTTTAATAGGTGAGGGGAAACGGGTCGGGTAGGCGGGTCGTGGGTTCTGGGCCGGTTTCCTTTTGGGCTGGGCGGATTTTGGTAAAGAATTGGGCCTGATTGCTGGCCCAAGTCCAATTTTAACCTTAACAACCTTCTCTTCTTTTTATGCTTTTGCAGAATTAGCCACTTTAGACTCAAATTTAATTTAAATCTATTTCTTGGCTAGCCTATGCATTTATTTTATATAATGACGGACTAGTGCAACTAATTAATTAATTAACCTATGAATGCAATTTTTGATTTTTTAGAAGATGCATTTACGATGAAATTAAATCCTAAAAAGAAGTTTAAAATCTAACATGCTAATGAAATCAAGATTCGAACGTTTTTTATGATTTTATTTTATTTTATGATTTTAGAATTATTAAACACGCATGGAATGCAACTAAATAAAGAAAAGTTCCTAAAATCTATTAAAACTATTTTTGATTATTTTTTAGGAGTAATTTCCATGCGGGGCAAAAATTGGGTGTTCACATACATGAAACTCACTCATAAATGAGGCACCAAATAACGGGAACTCGTCCTGATCATGGGAACTCATAAATAAGGATTTTCTTCCCTTTCAGCACCTTTAACAAAGTTGACTCAGAAGGGAGCAAAGTTTCAATGGGCTGATGCTTGTGAACGGGGTTTCTAGGAATTAAAGGATAGGTTAACTTCAGCACCGGTTCTAACGCTCCAAGAAGGGACCGATGGTTATGTCATCTATTGCGATGCTTCAGGCATTGGATTGGGTTGTGTGCTGATGCACTATGGTAAGGTTGTGGCTTATGCTTCTAGACAACTAAGAAAGCACGAGAAGAACTACCTTACCCACGATTTAGAATTAACTATGGTGATGCATGCACTAAAGATGTGGAGGCACTACTTGTATGGCATTCATGTTGATATCTATATGGATCATAAGAGCCTCCAGTACATCTTCAATCAAAAGGAATTGAATCTATGTCAAAGGAGATGGTTGGAGCTACTTAAAGACTATGACATTGAAATTTTATACCATCCGGAGAAGGCGAATGTAGTAACTGACGCCCTCAGCCGTAGATCTATGGGTAGCCTGTCGTATTTGCAGCCATAAAAGAGGGGAATAGCTCGTGAGGTTCATTAACTAGCTAGTCTTGGAGTTCGGTTACTGGATTCAGGTGATATTGGAATTACTATTCAAGATACGACAACATCCTCTTTAGTAGCTGAAGTAAAGGAACGCCAATACGAGGATCCTGTGTTAGTTCGTTATAGGGACACCACCCTTCAGAAGGAGAAGACACCATTTGAAATTACAGAAGATGGAGTCCTCAAATATCAAGGGTGATTGTGTGTGATTAATATTGCAGGGTTGCGTCGGCTGGTTATGGGAGAAACTCACTACTCTCGTTATTCTATCCATCCAGGAGCAACAAAGATGTATCATGACATCAGGGAAATATATTGGTGGGACGGAATGAAAAAGGATATAGCAGAATTTGTTGCTCAGTGTCCTAACTGTCAGCATGTTAAGATTGAGCATAAAAAACCCGGTGGATTTTTGCAGGCTATGAAGATTCCGACTTGGAAATGAGAGATAATAAATATGGACTTCATCATAGTCTTACCTCGTACCCAGCATAAGTTTGATAAGATATGGGTGATTGTTGATAGGCTTACAAAGTCAGCCCACTTTCTGCCCGTTAGAACTACATATTCCTCAGAAGATTATGCAAGACTTTATATCAAGGAAATAGTACGAGTGCATGGTGCCCTGTATCTATTATCTCGGATAGAGGAGCTCAATTTACAGCTAACTTCTGGAGGTCCTTCCAAAAGAGAATAGGGACTCAAGTAAGTCTTAGTACAACATTTCATCCCCAGAAAGACGGACAGGCTGGGGTACTATTCAAACACTAGAAGATATGCTGCGAGCTTGTGTGACATACTTCAAAGGTAGCTGGGATGATCATCTACCGCTTATTGAGTTCACGTATAATAATAGCTACTATTCCAGCATTCACATGGCTCCATATGAAGCTCTTTACAAACGGAAGTGTAGGTTGCCTATAGGGTGGTTCGATGTTGGAGAATCTGGATTACATGGGCCAGACCTGGTTCAGCAAGCCATAGAAAAATTAAAGCTTATCCAGAATCGACTATTGACAGCTCAGAGTCGTTAGAAGTCATATTCGGGCGTGCGATGACGAGATTTAGAGTTCGAGGGTGATGACTGGGTATTCTTAAAGGTGTCACCTATGAAGGGTGTGATGAGGTTTGGCAAGAAAGACAAACTTAGACCGCGATATATTGGGCCTTATAGGATCATTCGGAGAGTTGGCCAAGTAGCCTATGAGTTAGAACTGCCCTCAGAGTTGGAGTCTGTCCATCCAGTTTTTCACGTATCTATGTTACGTAAGTGAATTGGAGATCCTACACGAGTGGTGCCCACGGATGATGTACAGATTACAGAGGACTTGTCATATGAGGAAATTCCGGTTCCCATCCTAGGCCGACAAATCCGTAAGCTACGGAATAAGGAGGTATCCTCCGTGAAAGTACTTTGGAGGAACAACAATGTGGAAGAAATGACTTTAGAGTCCGAGGAAGACATGTAGTCTAGATATCCCTACCTATTTCCTCCAAATAAGAGTCTGACTAGAACATCACAACCATAAGGTACATGTATAAATTCTTGTGTTGGTTATTGTCGTTGGTCGTGTGATACCATTATCGTTATTGATGATAATAGTCCTATGTAGCGTCAAATTATTGAGTTTCTATAGGAAGAGTGCGTTGTAGCATTGATACAAAGATGACCCTGCCAAAGTTATATAGATCCTGGGGAGTTGAACATTCGAGGACGAATGTTTCTAAGGGGGGGGGGGGAGGATGTTACGTCTCACGGTTTCATACGATTAAAAGCTTCTTCTTCAGTTAATTGACGTAGACTCAGGGATAAGATTATCTTGATGTTAACGTATTTACGCTATTTATAACAAGCGATAAATAAGTGTCGTGAAGGATAAAGGGTACACGAATTAAAGAAAACGACTTTCATTGAAGGTGGCCAATTTGGGATAAAATACGGGTCGAATCATAATACCCAACACTTATGGACTAGTACCATGCAAGGTGCCGTATGACCATGGTAGTATGATTTATAAAGTAATATTTAAAATAAGTATAATTTTAAGTAATTTGGGATAATGTTTAATTATGTGGGTAATTGATTAATTACCGGGTAACGAAACATTACCAAATTAACTAATAAGAGGATAAGGATTAATATTTTTCCCCAAAACGTTGGCAGCATGAAATCTTACCAAACATATGACTAAGGAGACATAAAGGCTTAGTGTCCATTAAATGATTATAGGACATTTACGTGTAAAGTAAGTCCTTATGTTTGGTGCATCCTTGATTTGGAATTTTACTTCAAATCCATCAACAAAGAAGCACCCAAGAACGAACTTCTAAAAAATAATGTCAGGTGGGGTTGGTGTATGTAGTGACATTAGTTTACCAAAACATGAACACTTTCCACAAGACAAGAATCAGACCAAATTCCCCAACAATTAAGAAAAAAAAACCTCAGCACCAAAGCAGACTAGTCTTCACATTCAGACAACTTAACGCCCCTGTCGTTGTAATCGTCTTTTCTTCTAGTGAACCTCCTGTGATTAGAGAAAACAACAAGTTACTGACTATTTACGTTACGATTCGGGCAATTGTGGGGTTATATCTTCCCATAGCTTATATTTTTAAGGAATTTACGAGGGTGATAAAGAAGGTATTAAAGCAGCAGCCTCTCTGGTATGTTAAAGTTATCCCTTCTTTCTTTTGGCATGGTCCAAATTATACTGAAGAAACGAGCAAAATACACAGTTTCTATAAATTACTCTATTCATAGAAATAGTAGGGGTGTCTATATTCTTGATTCCCCATGAGAATTATTATTATTTTTTGTTCATGGGTCTCAGAATAATACACAGTTGGAAAAAGTTTATCCGGAAGGAATATGGAGATTATTACGTACTTTTCATGCATTTCATACATGTACATTGAGTCATGAACAGATGTCGTTATATACGTGTATATATGTAAATATATCTATATGGGATATGGGAAAAGGTTACGGCGTTATATACGCACCACCACCTGATCAGCTGGTATATGATGATGATGTTGCCCACAGTGGCTAAAATATGATTCAAACGGCGTTATATACGCGCATATATGTATGTATACTCAAACGGCATTATATACACGTATATATGTATGTATATATATGTATATGGGATATGGGAAAGTTTATAGCGTTATATACGCACCACCACCTGATCAGCTGGTATACGATGATGATTTTGCCCACAGTGGCCGATATGATATGACGGGATGCCCTAAGAGGCTGATGATGTTATGAAACATATACCTATGCACGACATGACATTCATATGCATGTGCATGATGCTAAAAGTGATTTATTATTACAGATTTACCCAGACATACAGGTTGAGTCAATTACTCTATATCTCTTCCATGTTTCTTATGTATTTATTTATGTGCCTTACATACTCAGTACATTAGTCGTACTGACGTCCCTTTTCCCTGGGGACGTTGCGTTTCATGCCCGCAGGTGCAGATAGGCAAACTGATGGTCCCCCTTCTTAGGTTCCCTGATCAGCGAGAGTTGGAGTGCTCCACTTGATCCGGAGCTACTTTTGATTTTGGTACGATACATTTGTATATAGATATATATGGGTATGACGTGGCTCAGACCCGTCTTTGTACAGTTATGTTTCTATAAGAGGTCTGTAGACGGTATATCTAGTTGGATAGTATGTGGCCTTGCCGGCTTCCAGTTTTGAGATGTATAGTTGTCTATAGCAGCCTGTCGGCTCATCCCACGTATGTTGTACGTATATGTATGTATGCCTTTTTGTGCAGGTTTCCTTCATGTATAATGTTCTCGTAATTCAGCAGATGTTATTAAGGTTTATATTTTAGACGCATGTTTAGGGGTGTTTGACAGGTAGGACTCATGCACCCGTCTCGGCCCATCGGTTTAGGTCGTGACACTATTTCGCGTATTAGCTTCGGACTTATTAATTATTTTGTTTCCTTGTGATGATATTTACTCTATGCAATCGAATTGTCTAGATTTGGGCCACCCGGAGTTGGGTACTCGTGGCAAGAGGAACGGTATTGAGTTGATTAGCGCAGTCGAGGTAAGTATCTTGCCTAAACTTGTGTAGGGGAACTACCCCTTAGGATTAAGTCTTCTATGTTGATTGTAGTTCGTGTACGCGAGGTGACGAGTGTGTACTCGAACTTATTTTCAAATAGATTGCCCATTAGGGAGTTTTGGGTCCTTAAGTTCCCCGTATATGAATTGAACTTTTATATCTAAATTCCTGATTCCTAATCTCATCTCCTCCTGTTCAAGTTAGAAGTACTTGCCTAGCATTCCTTGTTTCTTATATGATCTTAGTTGAATTAAATGAAGACTTTGTTTTTCCTACCGTTATGCTATGTCTTCCTTCATATGCTACCTATTTACTGAGCATTGTTCAAACTAAGTTTATTCGGTGAAGCTAATTGTCTAAGTGAGATTGGTTATAGCTGATTCCCTTGCCGGGATGATTTGGTTTCTTGGTTGCGAACTTGGATGCATAGAATCATTGCTATATTTGTCTCGTTTCCCCCCTCGTTATGCTGTTCTCTCTTTGTGCTTGGCATTCCTCTCAGTGGCTACTTCTTATGAGCGAGTTGTTACCATTTTTGTGACTTAAGTCTTTGTATTGATTTGCTCATCGCACTTTGTATTCGGCCTTGTTTGCTTTCACGCCAGTTGTGGCAATATATGTTGTCTCTATCACATTATGGTTGTTTTCCTCAGTGGCTGCATTGCATATTTAAATTGGGACTACGGACAGAGATCCAAGAGCTTTCCCCCTGTACTGCATCACATATTTAAATTGGGACTACAGACAGAGATTGGGAGCTTTCCCCCTGTATTGCATCGCATATTAAAATTGGAACTAGGGACAAAGATCCGGGAGCTTTCCCCCTGTACTGCATCGTATATTTAAATTGGGACTATGGAAAAAGATCCGGGAGCTTTCCCCCTATACTGCATTGCATGACAAATTATGAGTGGCGGATTGAGTTCCGGTAGTTTATGATTGAGGAGATTTGAATCGAAAGATATAAATATATATATTGAAAAGTATAGTTGAAAAGCAATTATCTCCAGGAAAAGTTATGTCTAAAGGACTTCTTTTCGAAAGTATATTTGAAAGACATTTGTCTTGCAGAATGATGATATTTGAAAGAGCAGTAGCTGGAAAAATATATTTTGAACATCACGTGTTTGGCGATATTTGAAAGAGCACTACTTGGGAAAAATATGTTTTTAACATCACGTGTTTTGATGATATTTGAAAGAGCAGTACTGTGATGACCAAACGGGTCATTTTATGAATTTAGACCCCGTACTAGACTTATTAGCCATAAAAAGATTAATTTTAACTATCTCGATTTTTGTGCGCAGTCCTGTCGTGAAATCGAAAAGCTTTTATGTGAAAATATAAGAAATAATAATTTTTAGAATTACAAATTTGGTTTTAGTTGACTTGAGTCAACATTTTGAGTAAACGGACTCGGATCTGTGTTTCGACGATCCCGGGAGGTCCGCAGTAAAATGTAGGACCCGGACGTATGCTCGGAAATGAATTCCGAGGTCCCAAGCCTTAGAAATCAATTTTTGAAAGAAACTGTTTTGTTGAAATATTTATGAAATAAAGAAAAGAATTAATGTTTAAAATCATCGGTATCGGGCCCATATTTTGGTTCCGGAACCCGGTACAGATTTTATGATATTAAGGCCTTGCCTGTGAAATTTGGTAAAAAATGGAGTTAGTTTGACGTGAATCGGACATCCGGTTGAAAAGTTATGAACTATAAGTGTTCTTCAGGAAAATAATGAGTTTTGAGGTTTAATTCGTTGTTTTACATGTTATTTTCATGATTTGATCACACGAGCAAGTCTGTATGATGCTTTTATACTTGCATGCATATTTGATTTAGAGCTCTGAGGGCTCGGGTAAGTTTCAAACAGGATTGGGTTGTGTTGCGCTCGTTCTTTCTTATGTTTCGACGTCGTTTCTTCAAATATAAATGATATCATATTGAACAAATGATTTCGATTTCTGTTTTGAATGAAGTATTAGATCCGTATCGTAATTACGGACCCGTAGCAAAAAGAATCATCGAACTTGGACATCGTATGAGGGTTTTATGGGCATTTTACTAAGGTTGCCAGATTTTTCAAGTTAAGTACGAAATTGCCCCTGACGGTGTATTAAATATCTGCACAAATTGCAAATATTAAAACCTACATATCTACTTCATTATAAGGCCAAATTGAGTGATTTAAAAGCGTAACTTGACTAGAATTTCTCAAGAAATCTATTGGACACATAAAAATCGAGTTTTGAGATCGTTTGGTACGAAAAACGAGGCAGAATAACTGGCAGAAATATATATATAAAACGGACAGACTTCTTCTTCTTCAAATTTTCGAACCCCACAGCCCTAGGAACAAATTTCTTTAGTAAATATCATCCCCAAGTCATAGGTAATCAATTCTAAACTTCACTCTTTCAATTACCCATTCTTTTTCATCACTTTTAAATCAAAAACTAAGAATTTTCCTGATAAAAATTGAGGGTTTGGTTAGAATTAGAGAATTTTATAAAAATTGAGTCTTTACCTCGAATTGAGGTCGAATTTCCAACATAATTGTATATTTGGGTTCGTGGGTGAATGGGTAAACGTAATTTGGTCCGAACCTCGAGTTTAGACCAAGCAGGCCCGGGGTCGGGTTTTCACTTTTTTTAGAAAACTTAGAAAAAAGTATATTTTTCAATAAAGTTAGTTCCTTTAGCATTAGTTAATGATATTAAGTTAATTGTGATTAGATTCGAGCAAGTTAGAGGTGAATTCAAAAGGAAAAGCAATAATTGAGCAGTGAGTGGCCTGCGAAATTGAGGTAAGTGTTTGGTCTAACTTTGACTTGAGGGAATAGGAATCCCCACTTGTTTGCTATGTGAAATGCATGGGCGTGGTGTATAGGTGAGGTGACGAGTATCTATGCACCACCCAATTTGCTTGTTAAGCATGATCCCTTTTCCCGTTCCCAACTTAATTGATTCTTGTCTTAATTGTTCTATGTCCATTATTGTTTCTATGACTACTTGGTCTTGTTATTTAATTGTTAGATATTATTGTGGTTATTTTGAAAAGAGTATTGGTTGTGGTAGCTGGATTCCTTGTGGTACAAAACGGTTGAGCGGTTTGATATTGTTTTTATAAATTTTATATATGTATATGTTCCTGTTGGTTCCATTGTTGATAATATTAATGGAGTGATGAGGGATGCAGTTTAACTATTTTATGATTGTTGAGGTTTACGTGGTTGTTGGGTTTCAATTGATTGTTGTCAATTGTTGTGGCGAGTGTACTAAAAGTGTTGGTTGTTCTTTTGATTTTTATCATGGTACATAAAGACTGAGCTGGGTTGACAGCGTTACGGTGTTTATATATATTCTGGTTGGTTTTATTGTGAAATGATATTGGTTAAAGCTTACGAGCTATACGGTTTTCTGTTTGAAATTGTGGAAATAAAAGTATTGTGAAAGGCTTAGCCTGAATTGTGAAAGTCTCATAAATAAATTGATATGATATGTCCGGTGGGAGCGGGTTGCACGCCGCAATAAAGAGTGATAAGGGTTGATATGTGGGATCGGGTTGCACGCTGCAACAGGAGCAATAAGAGTGATATATATATATATATAGGGAGGAGCAATAACGGTGGACATGTGGGATCGGATTGCACGCCGCAACAAGGAGCGATAAGGGAGGACATTTATATTTTTATTGTTTATAAATTAAAGGCTGGAAGACTCATTGTTTTATTGTCATTATTTCATGTTCTGCTCTTTCTATTATTTAAAGTGAAACTTGTTTCGTTTTCAATTTTTGAGACATAAATATTGTGAAAGGCTTTGACTTAAATTGTGAAAATCTTTTTTATAAATAAAGAGATGTGATTGTCTGGTGGGAGCGGGTTGCACGCCGCAACAAGGAGTGATAAGGGTGGACAGGTGGGATCAGATTGCACACCGGAACAGGAGTAATAAGGGTAATATATTTATATGGAGGAGCAATAAGGGTGGACATGTGTGAATGGGTTGCACGCCGCAACAAGGAGCGATAAGGGAGGACATTTATATTTTTACTGATTTTTAAAGAAAAACAAAGATTTGAAAACTTACTATTTTATATTACTATTTTTCATATTTTAGCACTACTTTTATCTAAAGTTAAAGTTTGGAACCTTGGAAATTATTTGAGAGTTGGTTATAGCTGAGGCCTGGAAAAGGCGGCTAAGTTATTTCATTGTTGTTGCAGTATTTAATTATTTGTTTAGATTTCCTTCTTGCTTTATATTTATTGTCTCAGTTATATTTTTCTTGTTCGTGTAGAATTGTTTTATTGCGTTATAGTATATATTATTGTCACAGGTTATATGTTGTTAATGCCCCGCCGTAGCCTCTTCATTACTTCATCGAGGTTAGGCTCGGCACTTACTCAGTACATGGGGTCGGTTGTACTGATACTACACTCTGCACTCTTTTGTGAAGATCCAGGTATCGACCAGCAGTAGAGATATTTAGAGCGGCTATTCATTTATTCGGAGACACGAGGTATATTCGGCGTTCGCAGATCCCGAAAGTCTTCTCCTATTTCCATAAACGTTGTTTTATTTTATTCAGAATAGTTACATTATTTCTTTCGGCCCAATATTTGTAGTATCCTTTAGTAGTTCGTGAATTATGACACCAGACCCTGGGTAGTCTTAGAGTTATTTATATAATTAGTTCATGGTTCGTTTTTATTCAATTGTTTATTATTTTGTCATCGGAAATCATTTAAATTAAGTTTAAATTAGATTTATTTAGTGATGTTTAAGAAGATAATCAAAGGAAGTTAGCTACTCAAATTCTAACATTGGCTTGCCTAGCAAGTGTGGTGTTAGGTGTCATCACGATCCCTAAGGTTGGGAAATTGGGTCGTGACAAGTTGGTATCAGAGCACTAGGTTTCTTAGGTCTCACAATTCACGAACAAGCTTAGTAAAGTATGAAGGATCAGTATGGAGACGTCTGTACTTATCTCTCGGAGGCTATTGAGTTAGGAAACAACTCCATTTTTATTTCTACTCTATCGTGCAAATTTATTCTATCACGAATGATTGAACTTGTCTATTTTGGTCCTCTCACAAATCTTGACAACACGCGAAGCGTCTACAACCGGAAAAGATGAAGCCCCAATGACAACTATGATTAGGGAGAGAGACAGAAGCAGAACTTAGACTAAAGCTCGAACATCAACACCTATTGTACAGTCTCAAATGGATCTAGACGTGGAGATTCTAGCACAGTCAATACATATTGGACTAGCCTATATCCCAGAAGGATTTATAGCTACTTCAGTACTGAATAACAAGGGAATAGTTGAAAGCAACAGAGTTGATTTATATGAGCTGTGAAGTTTAACATTGTGAATTATCAGACATTGTGACATATGGCTTCGTGCCAAGTGGGGAAGTCCACTGTCAAGGAATAGATTGCAGGGTCATGTGTTATATCGGTTTTGTCCTGGAATGTATAAGGCCTGAGAGTTTGAAAGAGATAATATTGGGACTAGCGATATGTTCGCCTCCTTAATAATCCCATACCTCGGCACCACAGGAGTTATGTGAACAACTTTGAATCTACAGAAGGTCTACTCAACGTGGAAGTCACGGTTGTAGATTTTGGGGTACTCTAGAGGGAGTACAGTGGTTAACAAGCTTCTAGACTATATGGTTCGTGCCAAGAATTATCTGAATAGAGCTCTACTTTTGTGATCATTGTGTGTCAATAGAGATGAGAGTTACCCCAAAAGAATAATGAAAAATATGAATAAATGAGGTAGCTCAGCAGTGTTTAGTCAACATAGTAAAAGAAAAAATTGGCCGCCGGTGTTTGTGGCAAGCCTATGAAGAGGACGACCAGCCAATGCAACATCAACTACTTGACTTAGTTCTCATAAATGCTTTTGAAAGAGTTTGTTTCTTAGACTCTCCATAATGTATGGCGCATAGGGTTTGAACGGTTGCGTCAGGCCACCATCACAGTGTCAGGACATGCCATCAGCTTTGATAAGTAAGCCCGTCATACTCCTACTTCGGTTCATATATCCAGAGAACAAGTTCACAGACTCATTAAAGGACTCAAATATGATTGTAAAATTTTGGACGACTCAGGGCAGGTTGATACTTCATTTTCGGTAGTGGTAAAAATTGTCCTAGGCTTGGGAGGGTCATATTTTCATCAGAACACTCAGGCTACGTGCCCCATTGAAGTTATAATTCAATTTACATGAACAACTAGAAAAAAGGGGTCAGAATGTCGAAAGTGGAGGTCATATTCTGCTCTTTCTATTAGTTGAAGTGAAACTTGTTTCGTTTTCAATTGTTGAGACATAAATATTGTGATAGGTTTTGGTATAAATTGTGAAAATATTTTTTATAAATAAAGAGATGTGATTGTCTGGTGGGAGCGGGTTGCACGCCGCAACAAGGAGTGATAAGGGTGGACAGGTGGGATCGGGTTGCACGCCGCAACAGGAGTGATAAGGGTGATATATTTTTGGGGAGGAGCAATAAGGGTGGACATGTGGGAACGGGTTGCACGCCGCAACAAGGAGCGATAAGGGAGGACATTTATATTTTTACTGATTTTTAAAGAAAAGCAAAGATTTGAAAACTTACTATTTATATTACTATTTTTCATATTTTAGCACTACTTTTATGTAAAGTTAAAGTTTGGAACCTTGGAAATTATTTGAGAGTTGGTTATAGCTGAGGCCTGGAAAAGGCGGCTGAGTTATTTCATTGTTGTTGCAGTACTTAATTATTTGTTTAGATTTCCTTCTTGCTTTATATTTATTGTCTCAGTTATATTTTTCTTGTTCGTGTAGAATTGTTTTATTGCGTTATAGTATATATTGTTGTCCACAGGTTATATGATGTTAATGCCCCGCCGTAGCCTCGTCATTACTTCATCGAGGTTAGGCTCGGCACTTACTCAGTACATGGGGTCGGTTGTACTGATACTACACTCTGCACTCTTTTGTGCAAATCCAGGTATCGACCAGCAGTAGAGATATTTAGAGCAGCTATTCATTTATTCGGAGACACGAGGTATATTCGGCGTTCGCAGATCCCGAAAGTCTTCTCCTATTTCCATAAACGTTATTTTATTTTATTCAGAACATTTACATTATAGTCTTAGAGTTATTTATATAATTAGTTCATGGTTGGTTTTATTCAATTGTATATTATTTTATCATCGGAAATCATTTAAATTAAGCTTACGTTAGATTTATTTATTGATGTTTAAGAAGATAATCAGAGGAAGTTAGCTACTCAAATTCTAACATTGGCTTGGCTAGCAAGTATGGTGTTAGGCGTCATCACGATCCCTAAGGTTGGGAATTTGGGCCGTGACAAGTACTTGGGAAAATATATCTTGAACATCAAGTGTTTTGATGATAATTGAAAGAACAATACTTGAGAAAATATATTTTGAACATCACGTACATTGATGATACTTGAAAGAGCAGTATTTGGGAAAGTGTATTTGAACACCCCATATTTGAAGAGACTATGTTATAAAGATTTCTCTTTACAAAAATATATAAATATACATTCAGTGAAAGTATGTTCCGAAATGATTATATCTTTAATGTTTTCAAAATGAACTCACGATTTAAATTTCAATCGAAGGTTTGACCAGTTTTATTGAGTTATTGGCTAAGGCGTGACGTGAATAAATTGATGCAGTGTTGAGTTGCTAGTATTTTTATGGGGTTGAATTTCCCGCCATTTGGATTGCATTCTTTCCATTTTCTTTGCGTATTTCTATAATGGTGTCCGTTGATCATGATTATTGAATTCCTTCCGTATTATTCGGTCGTATCGTTAATTACTTTGAGAAATCGTTAGATAAATATTTTGTTTCGGTCGTTTATACATCTATGCCTTTTTACTTATTAGACCGGTGGTGTCTTGACTAGTCCTCGTCACTACTTCACCGAGGTTAGTCTTGATACTTACTGGGCACCGCTGTGGTGTGCTCATACTACACTTCTGCATATTTTTTTGTGCAGCTTCAGGTTATGGTTGTTGGTAGCTGCGCAGATCGTTGCTGAGGAGACTTAAGGTAACCTGATGCTGCATTCGCAGGCTTCCGAGTCACCTTCCTGTTTTATTTCTATTCAACTGTACTTACTTATTCCTAGACAGTTGTACTTAGATTTGGTAGAAAGATTTCGTAGAGCTTATGACTTGTATTTACGGGGTTTTGGAAAGTTGTAAACTCTATCAAGAATTCTATTTTGAAATTTTTAAAACTTTATTGTTGTTGTTCAATGGAAATGTTAGGCTTACCTATACCCTAGGACTAGGTGCCATCACGATACCCAACGGAGGAAAATTTGGGTCGTGATACTGATTGAGGCTGCGAGCCGATATTGTGAGGATGTTATGATATGATAGAGGCCGAGGGCCAATATTGAGAGTGATTTATGTCATGATGTGCCTTGTTTATAGAGCTTGGGCTGTAGGAGCCCCTCCGGAGTCTGTACACACCCCCAGTGAGCGCAGGTACCTATTGTTATGAGTGATGCCCGCGGGGCTGATACTGAGTGGTTGTGAGGTTTCCTGCTGGGTTGATATTGAGTGATTGTGAGGTTGCCCGCTGGGCTGATACTGAGAGATGGTGAGGTGCTGAGGGAAATGTTATAGGAGATGATTATGGCCCGAGGGGCAGTTTTATGATGATTTTACTGAGCTTTAGACTATGATTCACTTCATTTTTTTTCAAACTGATTTTACTGTGAGTTTTACTGAGAAATTTCTGGGAAAATATACTTGTTTCAAAGGATTTCTGGAAATTGATTGTCGAACTTATGTACGTATACCTTATGGAAACGTGATGTTTTACTGTTTTGTGGATTGATGTAATTGTGTTGTGTGTTTCATATACTTCAGACTGTGATTTATTTTCATTACTACGAAGTTGTGTACTCATCATTACTCCATGTGCCTATGTGCACAGATCCAAGTACTAGCGCGGAGCGGTAGCTATCTTCGTTCATTATCAGCAGCTTACGGAATTTCGAGGTAGCTGTGCGTCCGCAGCTTCTCCATTTCCCTTCCTTAGTTGGTATTAGTATTTATTTCTAGACTTGTTTAAGACATTAGCAGAGTTAGTTTTAAATTCTTAGATGCTCGTGACCATGTTGGCTCCAGTCTTGGGAGGTTTTGTTTAGATTGCTAGATTATTACTGGGGTGTACGACTTAAAGAAATTATTTTATATTTTGTTTGCTGTTATTATTGGTATTGGAATTTTTATAATGGAACAAACGAGTAGGCATGTGATGGTTGGCTAGCCTAGTTCCACAATAGGCGTCATCACAACCTGTTAGGATTTGGGATCATGACACTTATATACGTATTAACAAAATACATAATGTAGAGAAATATAAAGATAAATACTAACTAGTGACTGTAACGATAAGAATAGTGATAACGAAATTAAGCTTAAACATCGTCATGCTATTGTTAAATTTTCAGCTATATGAAGTTTTTGTACGAATATTTCGTTGCTCTTAAAAGGTCGTAATTTATAGGCCTCTCGATGAGTAAATTACCTCCCAAGCATGTACTATAATTGCTTTTTTTAATATTCTTTCTGAACTTATTTGTAGTTCAAGTCGTGATCATGATGGCATAACTTATTTTTAATGCATTCTATTTTTTAAAATCACTCTCCTTTCCGAAAACTAACATGCATTTAAGATTTGGAATGAAACATTTTGCCAATAAAAGTACTCTATTGTGGAGATGTGCTTCGTTATTTTACTCATCTGTTCCCTTTTAATGATTTTTTTAACCTTTTTAAGTTAGGTCTAAATAAGTACTTCCTCAGGTCTAAAAAAAATGATTTTTTGATTGTTTTTACACATATTAAGGAATCTACTTTTTAACATTAATTAACAATGAAATTGATCATATTAACTTTTACTATCCCACGTAAATACCCTTAACACATATTCCAACAACATTTACTCCAAGGGCAATGTAGGAAAAAAATAATTAATTCATTCTCGAAATCTGAAAAAATCACTTATTTTGGACCACAAGAAAAAAAGGCAAAAAATAACTTATTTTAAATCGGAGGGAGTAATATTGTAAGAAATTGTGAATATACTAATTTTTTCTTTCAAAATTTCCACTTTCTAATAAATGTTGAAAAAAATTATAAGAAGTCTTTCAAAATTTCTTTACATTTTCCCATGCATAGATCAAAGAATCTTTTAGTAAAATAACACATTCAATTAATATTATTAAGTAACTTTCTTAACGGGTGTATCACACCCTTAAAAATCACTCAAAAATAAAACGGAGAGTGTACCCTCTAAGTAACGGGTTGACTTAAATTTAGGTCTTATTTTTCTTTTTCGCATGATGCATGTTAGAATTAAAGATGAACCCAATCCAAAGCATTTTTATACTATGCATTTGGCTATTAAAATTTTCTATTAAACTAGCATTGTTCATTTGATTAAAAGAAACTATAAGCTTTTTTCTTTTGTGATTGTAAACAGTTTTGTGTTAGCCAGGACTGTATTGGGTATTAATATTAACAGTTAAAAGTTCTAATTGAATTGTTTATAATAAAAAAATATATTACTTTAAATCAAACCTGTTTTCTTCTTCCTCTAAAGCCTATTGCAACCATGGTAACTTCCTGAATTTTTAGTTCGAAATTCATATGCACTTGTGTCGTGGTAACTAGGTTTATCTCCACAATCATCAAGTCAATTAATTGTAAACATATTTATATTACTTAACTAATACTCCTCCGGACTTTAATTAATTTTTTGATTGTTTGCATAGATATTAAGTAATTCATTCTAGATATTAATTAACAATAAGATTGACCATATTAACTATTACGATCTCCTTAATTTGTTCATCAAAAATATAATAGATTCTTTCGGGCTCTTTACTCAGGGAAGCGTTGAAAAAAAAATTAATTCTTTCTTGATATAAGAAAAAATTAAATATTATAGATCACAAGAAAAAAAGACCAAATATCAATTATAGTGGATCAATTAAAGGGAATGCTAAATTACTAATTTTTTTTTTTGGTTATATACATCTATTGGTAATTGAACTTGGCACATGATTCAATTAATGAACTAACTACGCTACTTGTTAATTGCTTATTATAGAAGCTTGGATCACAAGGTCACATGACATTTTGATTAGTACTGCATGTGATTTTCCTTCTCATTTATAAGCAAACGAATTACCTTTTCAAAAGCGTCAAGAGTCAAGTGACTCTTTATTTCTTTCAGAGCTGAAGGTGAAGTGATTCTTCATTTCTCAAAGGGGTGGTTTGGTACGAGGTATAAGAAGATATAGTGCTGGTATAAAAATTTAATATCATTTTAATACTTTATTTGGTAAGTAAATCAAATATAAGTTATCTCAAAACTAAAATTAACACCGGAATAACTTATACCTTATAGAGGATGGGGTTATTAGCACCGATATAATTTATACATTCTTCTTACAAATTATGCAGTTGTCATATTTAATACAACATACCAAACAATGGATAAAAAATAATCCCAGTATAACTAATCCCAGCATAACATATACCAGTATAACTTATCCTGGTATAAGTCGTATTCAAACCAAGCGACCCCTAAGAGTTAAAGGTTAAGATGAGTAATTAACAAATTAAGATTGTGATGACTCGATAGGTCATCTTATGATTTAAACTTAATTCTGTGATCCAAAACCTTTAAAAGTCATGTTTTCGCCTTCCTCAATTTGTGTGCGCAGTACGGACATCTTTCCTAAAAGCTTTTATGTTAAAAAACTGATAAAAATAAGAAATTTCTCCTAAAAACTTCGTATGAGTTGGCGTCGGCCAATATTTGGTAAACGGACCCGGATTCGCCTTTTGACGGTCCCGGTGTGTCCGTATCGTGATTTGGGACTTGGGCGTATGCGAGGAATCGAAATCAGAAGTCCCTAGCCCGAGATATCGGACTATGTCGAAATTTAAAAGTCCAAAGCTTAAGGAAATTGAAGTGTTTGACAAAATTTGACTTTTTGGATAATGGGTTCGTATTTTGGTTCCAGAACCTGGTATAGGTCCAATACCATATTTATGACTTGTCTATGAAATTTGATGAAAAACGAAGTTGATTTGACGTGATTCGGACATACGGTTGTTAAAATAGAAATTTCAAAGTGTCCTTGAAGATTACATTTGATTTGGTGTTCACTTCGTAGTTCTAAGTGTTATTTGGCGATTTGATCATGCAGGCAAGTTCGTATAATATTTTTAGACTAGTATGCACTTTTGGTTTAGAGCATTGATATCACGCCCCGAGCCCGGGGGCGAGGCCGGCACCCAGTGCCTCACCTATCCTTGCGCACCACTTGCGACTAAGAGACCCTGAGCATGTAATGTCATACTTTGACCATAGGCCACATTACAAGATAATGTGCGATGCAAAATATCAAACTGAATAGAGACTAACACCGACTAAATGTCAACATAAAACTGGACCGGAAAGGCCGTCATAATTACTACAACTGACAAGCCAACAAAATATACGTACAGGGCCTACAAGCCCAACATATTGTACTAACTGACAGGATATGTCTACAAGCCTCTACTGATAGATGTACTATGATCGGAACAGGTCCCCGACCTACCCATAACCTATCTACATATATAGACAAGATGTACACAAAACTTCTAGACCCGAAAACTCCGAAGGACGGGGAGCTTACCGATAAAGCTGAACTCGGACAACACCTATTGAGGAGGTCTACCCGTCTATCTGTATGAACTTGCACGCATGAAAAGCGCCCTTAGAAAGGGACATCAGTACGAAATAATTTACTGAGTATGTAAAGCAATATACTGAAAGCTGAAACTGAACAGATAATATAATAACTGAAAGCAACTGGGAGTCAAAGAAAATCTGAAGATATGCTCACCTGCTGATACTGACTCAATTCTCTCAATATAGTGAGTAAAATAGTTGTCTGGCCTTATAAGATATATATATATATATATATATATATATATATATATATATATATATATATATATATATATATATATATGCCTTGACGTAGTAGGCTCGCTCATAGGAGTTCGGCCATACTATGCTCTATATCTTGGCCATTCTGGGCTCGCTCCTAGGCGCTCGACCACAGTATGCTCGGTATATAACTTATCATCTGGTCAGAGGTTGTCCAATAGGGGCCTGCCCCTCGATTATAGCTCGATGGTAATGAAAATACTGTAATACTGTATATATAGACTCTCTGCTTACTTGACTGGAAGAAGGAAATACTCAATTGAATATTGTACTTACAAGACTAGGAAAAATATACGTAAATTCCAGGATATGAATTTCTTTTTATGCCTCATTATCAAACTCGTGTAATTACGACAATGTCAAAATGAAGTAAAAGCTTAGCCTTAACATACCCGGAGTAGGGAAAAATCCGTAGGATATTCTTGAAAAAGGTTGCACCATACTCCTTTAGAACCGCAAAATTTTACTTTGCTAAATCTTGTTGGAATCATTTGGTTGCAAGAAGAATTGCTAACATTTTTCTCTTCTGATTGTAATGTCTTGGTATTGAAAATATTAGGAATGAGTTTTGCATCTGATTGTAGTATGTTTTGGTTTGAAAGTCTTAAAGTTTGAAGTGTCTTGTAATTAATGTATTAGGATGCCACCTAATAAGAAATGACTAAGAGGCATTTGCTTAATAAGGGGTTTGCTGCCACGTGGGGGTGGGCGAGGGGTTTTTAATCTTATCATATAATTAATAATTAACTAGGTATTATCTCGCTATCCGATAATTAACCAATTACCCATATAATTAAGAATTATTTAAAATTACTAAAAATTCTACTTATTCTTAATATAATTTGTGGATAGTCCTATCATAATAATATGTTACATTGTATGTTATTAGTCCATAAGTATTGGGTATTATAGCTCGGACCATATTTTATCCCAAATCGACAACCTTCAACGAAACTCATTTTCTTTAATTTGTGTGCTCTTTCCTTTATGGCACTTAATTATTACTTGTTATAAATAGCATAAATATGCTAACCTCAAGATAATCTCATCCCCTTGTCTATGTCAATTAACTAAAGATGAAATTTTAACGTACGAGAAACACGAGATGTAACAGTTGAGGGCTCGGGTGAGTCTCTGATAGGCTACAGGGTGAATTTTACTTAGGAATTTGTTGGTGTGCTTCAGTTCTTGTTGCAGGCCTCTGATCTCGCAATTGAGAGATCAATCTTCGCATTTGCGTCCACTATTGGGTTCGCATTTGCGACCTACTTATCGCATTTGCAAAGAGTAGCTGTGGAGGCATATGTTTGCATTTCCGCACAAATTCTTGCAATTGCGATGGGAACTGGGGAGGGCTACCCTTCGCATTTGCGACCATCTCGTTGCATTTGCGATCCTGCCTATGTTCACATTTGCGAAAAATTCTTCACATTTGCGAAGAGTGCAGAAGTGTGAAGAGGTTCGCATTTGCGATGCTTTCTTCGCATTTGCGGGCTTCACATTTGCGAAGCCCAAGTCGCATTTGCGACATCTGCAGCTGGGTAAAAAGACATAAACGGGATTTTTCTCACATTCTTCAAAGTTTCAAAACCTAAAACACAAGAGGCAATTTTTCCAAGGAACTTTTCTTCCCCAAATCATTTATAAGTGATCTTAAACTAATTTCTTTCATTCTTTCACTATTTTTGCTAAGATTTGATAAATTGGGGATTTAGACCTCAAATTAAGGTCGGATTCCAAACCCAATTATATAACTAGACTCAATGGTGAATGGGTAATCGGGTTTTGGTCTGAATTTCGGGTTTGGACCAAGCGAGCCCGGTGTTGACTTTTTGAAAATGGCCTAAATTGAATTCTTTGTAATTGTGGGTTGTTCCTAAGGCTTTATTTTAATTGTTTGGTTGATAATTTTCTAGATTATATTGGTTCGGAAGCTTATTTGAAGGGAAAATTTGTGATTGAGCTTTGAGTTGGTCGTTGGAGCGAGGTAAGTTTCGTGGTTAACCTTGGCTTGAGAGATTAGGACTTAATTGTCTATCTGCTACGTGTTTAGATGTTGGGTACCACATATAGGTGAGGTGGCGAGTACCTATGGGTGGTTGTCGGATTATAGCATGCGGGTGATCTTGTTCTTGTAATTGTTGCTTTCTTTTATCATATTATTCATGCGTAGACTAGTTATTTGTAATGTTGATCATTATTATCATGTTTACGGATTTTGGTATTGATTGGTGTTGAATCAAGTTGAGACTGATACTGTGGAACCAAATGTTGAAGCAAGATTTTATCTTGTTTTTTCTATCTCCCTACTGTCAATGTTCATTGTTTCGGTGAGAGAGTGGTTAATGCACAAAGGGTGATATCGTGTTGTTTCTATTGACTTTATGTGAGGTTGAGAGTGTTAATGCACGGAGGTTGATGTCGTGCCATTTCTGTTAAATATATGGTGAGGATGAGAGTAAAAGAACGAAGGGTGATGTCGTACGCTTTTCCTTTACTATGTTCATTGATTTCTATTGGTTCATAGTATATTACTGTTCACGTTGTCTTTGTAATGCTCTATCTTGTATTTCCCCTCAACATATTTCCCCTCCCGATATTACTTGCTTAGTTCTTTACTGTTATTTGCATATACACTGTTAAACTGTACATGTTTGATTGTAGGTGTCTTATCATAGCATCGTCACTACTTCGTTGAGGTTATGCTCGACACGTACCAGTACATGGGGTCGGTTGTACTGATACTGCACTCTGCACTTTCTGTGAAGATTTTGGTACCGGCTCGGGTTGATTGCGAGTTTTGATGTTGTGTCCGCTATCCATAGACTCAAGGTAGATCTGTCTGTGTTCACAGACCTTGAAATCCCCGTCTATCTTTGCTGCTGTACTATTTCTTTCTTTAAAATAGTTGCACTTCTTACAGACTTGTACTTGTAATAAATTCTAGATTGCTTGAGAGTTATGACACTTGATCTGGGTAGTGATAAATGATGAAGTCGTTATAATAATCCACACTCTTTATAGTTTATTTCCTTTTAATTACTGAATTATATTAGGATTGATTTATTAATACTTTAACGTCAATTTACCTAACAAGTGGGATGTTAGGCTCTATCACGGTTCTGTTGATGGGAATTTCGGGTTGTGAGAAAGTAAAAGATCATGATATTTTAGTGATCGACTAGCAAATTATGAGAAAATAATATCTCCTATATAGGGGATATTGTTCAGAGAATGAAAAGGTTTGTTGCTAACTTTATTTATCACATAACGGTCATCAATATGATTACAAATGGAAAATAAACGCGTTAAATGGATAATATGCATTGACGGAACCAGGATTTCAATCTTATGGGTTATGGATTTAAGTACACGACTTCAAGTGTTAGTCATTGAGTTCTAAATTTGATATTTGTGTCGCGCCCAGTTTTCTCGCGAAAGCGGGCTTCGACGTGTGACAAGTCTTTTAGATAGAAGATAGGTATTAAAAGAGAAGAGTCGTCACCTAATGATTTTAATGAGCCGCCACCTAATGATTTGAAGGTGCGTTTCTGCTCCTATTTGCAAATAGCTCAGTTCGTCTAGTCTACGTAACCAAAAATCGGGCAAGGGCTCAAATTACCTCGGATAGAAGGTATTAGGCACTCTCCGAGGTCCACAATTATGGGGCCCGACCGAACTTTAAACTACGTGGATTATGTAATTAGGCTAGGCGATCAAATAAATAAAGAGAGATTAGAAGTCAAAGAGTTTTATTTTAAGACACGAGAATTGGTACAAATCTTAATGACTATAACGATATAAGTTACATTAGTTCATATAAAACGAATAACAAGTATATAAAAGGAAAAGGGGAGGGGGGGGGGGGNAATGGGGGAGGGGGGGGGGGTCCTAAGTTTTTTAGCCTAAAGTATCACCCCGTGCAACATAAATAATACTTCGCAACTCCCTTAAGATAGGGGTTGCTCATATTTTTCAGCAAGCATAGACTATCATCTTCTGCTACCCAATTACTATGTTAAAGTTTTTTACGTAAAAGCGCTCTAGTTCATTCTAAATAGTACCCTACACGTGCACTACCCATCTCATGACTATGGTCCAGGAGGATTTGGATCTCTATTTGGGTGGTTCTAAACTTTCTTAGGGTGCTCGAAAATGATAAAACTAGGTGACATTCATACCAAATAAGACTTCATATAAAGACAGTCAAAGGGCCAAGTTAGCCTCCACACATAAAAAACGAATGCACGCGATCAGATTAGGCAGTATACAGTTTCAGAGTTGAGGCACATTAGAGTCGTTAAGTCATATAAGCGTGGCTTCTATAATTCTAATTTCTAGTATTGTACAAGTAGTACTGCGACTTTAGACTAAGGAATTTGCAGATTATAGGTATTTCAAACCCTATAGGCTTGATCTCTAATTATTTGCGCAATGAGGCAGTACGGCTATTTAGAAAACTCAGGATTAACAACATTGATTTTATAGACAGGCTTTCTAGGCGAGTGCGAGTATTCTATAGGCAGAATTTTAACAATCGGTATTCTAACTTGATTTTATAATACTTTATCCCCTATAGACATGTCATATAGGTAGGGCAGTATAATGAAAGCAACAAAAACATCTAATTAGTTAGTTAAAATCCTATAGTCATGGTATCTAGATGAGCATTAGCAAAGGCATGTATTATTATATCCTATAGGCATGCTGTCTAACATGATATTACAAATGTCGATTATTTGGACGTGATGTACAATAGCACACAGTAGTAGACATGGAAGCAGGTACAACATTTGCTTAAACCTACATACTTTGGATAGTATACATGTATTAGACAAGTTGAGTAGAGTGTGTGATTTCCTATAGGCATGACGTTTACCTGCCACGGTCTAAAATCCATTAGTGGTCGTGATAGTGCCGGACACCACTGTTAGGCAAGCCAACACCAAGAAGTTAATCCAATTCTCATTTTAGTATTTTTGAAATTATTTTTTTTCCTTGCATTGAACAATAAATAATGAACTTCGGTGAGTAAATAATGACGTCTTTAGAAAATTTAAATACTGAATAATCTCATAGTCATATCAGAACCCGGTGTCACAAGTGCATGAGCAATTTCTAGGAATTTAAAATGTAATACAATAACTGTCCGGAATACAAATTGGACAAAAAAGAAAATACAATACTCTAAAGGAGAACCTGCTGGCTGCGGGTCGTCTCGAGAGATGCAACTCACCTAAGTCTCCGTATCAACCATGCCGCTGCGCACAACAAGGCCACTAGACATACATGTGTCTGTGCAACAAAAATACACAGCAAGTGTAGTATGAGTACGAAAACAACGCGTACCCAGTAAGTATCGAGTCTAACCTCGAAGAAGTAGTGACGAGCGGTCAACTTTGACACTTACTGGTGGTCTAATAATGTAATACTAATAATGCGAAAAATCATGGATTTTATAAGGCGACTACGAACTCAATAATCATGAAGCAGGTAAACCTTTGTTTTCTTAATAGAAATTTTCAAACTGATTTCAATATTTTCAACAATTTACATCCCCGACAAATGAGGCCACATCAATTATCATTAATTTCGAAAACAACAAGCAAGTCATGTGCAAATCATGTCGAGGTTGTATGGCCCGATCCATAATATTTAAATTGTGCACTACCAGAGGGTTGAATGACGTGAACCATAGATGCATCTATTACCCCGCTCACGAATCCTCACATGCGACGCGGTTAAATATAAATAAAAGTATTACCCCACTCGCGAATCATACATATGACACGGGTACACATAGATACACATATTCAAACAGTCAACCAAGAGTTCATCAGGGAAACAATTTACCAGGGAAATAACAACTTCTCTTTTAACGATCAAGAAAGTGATGTGTAGTCCTTTAGAAATTTATTTACCGAGTTCGATATGATTTAGGCCTTTTAAAATAAATAAAGACACAAGTACGACAAGTAAAGCATGATTGACTTAAGCATAATAGTAGCTACGCATGGACTCTCGTCACCTCATGTGTACGCAGGCCCCACAAATAGAAGCACATATTTACTTATTTGAGTTATGGGCTTAATTCTCTCTTACAAGGTTATAACGGAGACATACCTCGCTACGAACTTCCATAACTGGCTTCCAAGCCCTTCTGTTGACTCAAATCGATGCACAACGCTCCAAAACTAGCCAATTATTATGCAAGCCCATTAATACATGCTCAAATACCCATTATAATCCAATTTATAACAATTTCTAACTCCGATCGAAAAGTCGATAAAAATCGCCCTCGAGCCCACGTGCCCAGATTCCAAAAATTTTCGAAGATAAGCTTTACCCATAACCTCACGAACTCAAATATATAATTTACTCTCAATTTCATGCCCAAATTTGTGGTAACAAATCAAATATTAAAAATTCTAGGGTTTTCCCCCTAAACCCCAAATTTCTACTAATTTCCATGTTAAAATCTACACATAATCAATGTATTTAACTCAAAATTTGGAAGAAAGCACTTACCCCTACTAGTTGATGAAGATCCCACTCCACATCGCTCCAAAATCGGCTCATAGTGTCGAAATAAAATGAAATTAATCCAAACCCTTCATTTTAAAGAAGACACTGGCGCAACCCCAACCTTCTCACCTGCGGTCCAGTAGCTGCTCCTGCGGCTCCGCACCTATGGAAAACTATCGCAGGTGCGGCTCTAACTCAACTTAGCATCTCCCGCTCCTGCGATATCCCTTTTGCATCTGCGCCTTCGCAGGTGCAGATCTTCCCTCGGACCTGCACTCCTACCCGCTTCTGCTACTTCTAGGCCGCTTCTGCGGCCAAAACCTCGCAGGTGCGGTTACACCGGAAGACAGAAGCCTCAGCACCTGTATAAGGCGAAATTCAACTCGTTTACCCTCTAGAGTCCACCGAGGCCCTCGAGACCCCGTCCAATCACACCAACCAGTTCCAAAACATAATGTAGACCTGGTCGAGGCTTCAAATCACATCAAACAACGCTAAAATCATGAATCGCACTAAAATTCAAGCTTTATGAACTTGAGAATTTCAAACATCTACATCCGATGACCTATCAAACCACGTCCCATTGACCTCTAATTTTGCACACAAGTCACATTCGATATTACGGGCATATTCCAACTTCGAGAATCAGAATCCGACCCCCTATCAAAAATTCCACTCCCGATCAAACTTGTCAGGAATCTTCAAATTTCTAACTTTTGACAAACGAATCTGAAATGATCTATGAACCTCCAAATCCACATCTGGACGTGCTCCCTATACCAGAATCAACATATGGAGTTATTCCCAGACTCGGAATCCCAAACAGACATCGATAACATTGAAACGCACTTCAACCCAAATTTAAGAATTTATTCCAAAATGCAAACTTCCACAATAGACACCGAAATGGTCCCGTGTCATCCAAAACCCGATCCAGACATATGCCCAAGTCCAAAATTGAACCTTCAAATAACGATTTAGAGGTCGTTTCCTCAAAAATCCAACCTTAGTAAGTTGTTCCAACTTAAAGCTTCCGAAATAAGAATTATCTTTCCAAATCAACTCCAAAACTCTAGCAAGTCAATTCCGACCATGTGTACAAGTCGTAATACCTGAAGTGAAGCAGCTCACGGCCTCAAACCGCCGAAGAATGCGTAAGAGCTCAAAATGACCGATCGCGTCGTTACATTCTCTCCCACTTAAACATACGTTCGTCCTCAAACGTGCTAAGGACTACGCTAGAGAAGTCAAGAATTACTGTTTATCACCCCGTGCACCTACCCGTGCTACCACAACTGAGTTGAGGAAATTAGCTCGATCAAATCTGAAGATATTCTCTTTTATTTAGGCAAATAAGCCTTAGTGCCTAGTTCCGACATCCGAAATTCTCTGCCTAGCCTGCTTCCAACAGAGGAACACCGTATCAATCAACACACGATGTACAAGAACATGACTGCATACCTTTGCTGAATTCACGCCATGCACCATATCATTCACAGGCCCATAATAACGCTATCTGATCATAATAGTTGACATTTCCCCATATCTGATGCTCACAATGCCTCCATGACATATACATAGGTCCTGTTCTAACTCTTACAATACCGCCACAACGGAAGAGGTGTGTAGAAATTCATAACCAATTGCCGAGTCAACAAATTGTTGAGTCTATACTCCTAACAAGAACCATTAACTCATTCTGAACCAAATAATGGTATTTTCTCTTTAATATACTTCATATAATCCGTTCCCACTAATCCTAGATCCAATAATCTCGTCTCACCCAGTACGAGCTACTCAGGGAATAAACCACCCAAGACATGACCAACAGTCTCACATGATTCCACAATGTGCCAATAAGCTACAAACTCGAACGTGATACATAAGGAAAATGAACTCTGTAAGGGACTACTCAACCCACGCAACTAATATGAACTCTCCTCAGAAAATGGGAAACAAAACACACAAAAATAGATATAGGGGACTGTAGTCAACATCACACTGTTGCAGCGTGCAACCCGATCAAAAAAACATACCCGTGGCGCCGTGCCACCCGATCCACACCCAAAATATATAAGGAAATACTTATTGATCTAAAGTGCTCGTAACCACGAAACATCCTAATATCTGACACAAGCACGCCAAATGCATAATACCATCCCTGGGGAGACAGATAGCGCCATACGCTACAAAAATCAAGCACAACTAAGGTGCATCTATGAACTGAATCTCGAGAGCCATCCTGCTCACATAAAACCATCACTACGCGGAACCTTAACACATCAAATTTATCAAGCTGTTTCACAAATCACACGGCACAATATAGCATTACATGAAATAACCGGCGACAAAATGACATCCAACGTCCAAATACTCCTCCATGAGGGGCGCTATGCTGAAATGAACACATCTGGCCTGATATAGAGCCTATATTCATATTTAAATCCATTCACAAACCTTAAACTGATTTTGATCGCACCATACTAGGCTAATAACCTTTCAAGGGTTCACAATAACCCTATTTTCCCATAACGCATAAGAACTACCATCATAACCGGGACAAACTTCCACAATCCACAACCAAACAAACCGAGCGCCCTCCCGGTATAAATTCTCAAATAAGCGATATTACCACATTCTTCATACTTGGTTTAAATATTCAAGCAATCAAGGGACTACAAATTTCACACTTGCACAATCTTCCCGTGAGATATGCTTCCACGACCTTCCGCACAAGTTAACAAGTCTGCACGTCCATACCACCAGTTGCACTAACGCTGTAAAGCAAATCAAGAATCCATAACCAGGACGCAAAGCCTCTTTCACAAAACACCGATCTCAAGTGACGTTGTAGACTATACCAGCTTACTCTAAAATATTCAAATCCCTTTCCCGCTCATCCAAGCTCGTGAAATCCTTGCTAACACCGAACCGCCACTCTGATCCTCACTTTCAAACTTCATGACGCTCATTGCACCTAACATGCCAATATGCGATAGTACAAGAATTTCATCATAACTCTTGAACCGCTAATAGGGAGAACACTTCATCACATATAAACTTTTTACTTAACTCATTCCAAGAGAACCATAGCAATACGCGAGTGAATTATCATAACCGTAGAATATGCAAATCCTCAAGTAGTGGTCTAAACCTCCATAACCCTTCCGGGATCCGCCTACACATAACATGCCAAAATATTTGGATATTTCCAAATAAGATCGATTACGAAGATCGTCAAACCTCGCACGTACCATCACAAATCACATTCATAACTTCATCACGCTGAAGGAACTGATCACCATCACCACTAGGCCAATACAACCATGGCTAATCAATCTAACTTCTTCTAATTCATCCTTAACTGGACCTAGAGATAATAATAGCTCCATTCCTTAAATCACAATCCTAAAGCTTCATTAATCTTGAGTGGCCCCATTCCACGAGACCACATTGTCTCCAAACCCATAAATCGTTCATACCCTCCTTGCACGCATATTCACATCTTCAAATGGTACACCCATTCTGATAATTCCTCCATGAATCCGAAGTCTTTTTCTCTTTTAACTCCAAATACTACTCTGCGAGTCGAAAATATCATAGAACATTATGTTCCTCTAATCATAATCCACTACAAAAGCTCGATTCTTAACCATACCGCGGGTTTGAAATCCTTAGGCACCGCATTTTAACCTTTGAATTCACTAGGACCGTTGTTGAGGGTTCACCCACTCTAACTTGGTCCTGAATATAATCAACTCCAAGGATCTGCTGGCACACGAACACCCTTCTTAATAAAGCACCCGACTTAATCACTTCCCTTGTAAATCACCTCTGTACGAAGCATAAATCCTGAATTTTCCTAAAGCCCGAACATAAGTCATTAAGGCCACAATAGCACACCTCTATCAATTCCTTTGCTCAAATTACCACTTATGCTCTTTTCCCTTAGTTGTAATAACTCACCAATACGCCGATAATCTGATACCCCACAACTAGATAACCATGCAACCCAATCGTAGGCAGTGGGGCTCTCCCACTTAGCTTGAAGCTACTATTACACAACTCTTGAATCCACCAAGATTCTTTCTTTATTGTTGACATGATATTGCACAACCAACCTGCCCAATTCCTCGAAATCCTTCTATTAGCATTTCATGAATACTCTAAATCTCTAGCAACATTCACATATTCGACCTCTTACTAGATATTCAATAACATCCTTCGCAGAAGCTTCACCAACCACACGACCACTGACCTGCTCACATGAGATAACCCATCTATGGAATTTACATGCCGACATCTTCCAATGTCGCTGCACAGGGTACAATCACTAAGACATTAATAACCCATCATGAGCCCCTTCTCATTCACCAACTGTACCAGTCCATTCACTCATTATAGACATCAACTAAACATGCGACAATATCTTCCAATTCAAAATTATATTGCATCCTTCTTCATATTAAGCAACTCCTTTCTGTTGCATCGAATCTCCCGCCGTATAATTGCCAATATTTCATCTAAAGCCCGTGGACCCAGTCACTGTCCACTAAAATTCCCAAATCACTCTAAATATTTCCTCAAGGTGTGTAGTTATCTTGCCACTGAACCCATATGGTACGGCCACTCTCCTACTTGGTCAAACTCTCTCCTTTAAGCAACTACTCGACTTTCGCTTCTTACACCTGGCCTTCTAGAAATTTAACCACCGCCTGACACTTCCCACATGTCATTCCTCATCCTTTGCTGCCCAGTTGTTGCCTTAAATCAATATATATCTCTATAACACTAGAACCGATAGATCGCTACTAACTCTAACCCCTTCCGAAGATTCTCTTTCTCGAGCCGTCAGCATTAGAAATACCTATTCAATCCTGGACCACCGCACCCATGATCTCTGACATATGCTTCTTCAATACTATCTCACAATATTCTGCATCAAAGAAGAATTGTATAAGATCATAACACCGGCGAGCTTAACACATTCAATCGAGGACGCCGACGCTACGACGCAGATGAAAATTCCACCACACTTGAAAACACCAAGTCTTGTTACTCTATCAACCCAAATTTGAACATTTATATTCCGATTGCCTTTCCTTTGCCAAAAATGAAATACCGAATCTCTGAATCGTACCCTGAGTAGACTTCCTTTCAAGTCATTCGCTGCCCCGACAAATGGGCAAGCATCCTACCGTCACATCAATTACTGCGCGATAACTGTTTATGAGCATCACGACAGAATATCCTTCCGCAAGGCAACGACAATAGCCCAAACAACTACGCAGGGAGAAACAACCCGCACCACATCTGTAGTACCATTAAAATTCTTCGATTCCTGGTTTATAACAATCGCTTTATGTTGTATAAGATTGAATGGAAAGGAAATGAAGGAATAAGCATCAAAGGAATCAAACCGCACGATGAGGAATCAAGAAGGGAAGTGCTTCTAACAGCCCTATAGCCTCTCAAAGATAAGTAAATACGTCTCTGTATCGATCTGCAAGACTCTACTAGACTTGCTCATGACTCGTGATACCTAAGGGAACCTGACTCTGATACCATGCTTTCACGACCCAAAATCCATTAATGGTTGTGATGGCGCCGTACACCACTGTCAGGAAAGCCAACACCAAAAAGTTAATCAAATTCTGATTTTAGTTTATTTTGAAATCATTTCTTGTCCTTGTATTTAACAATAAATAATGAACTTCAGTGAGTAAATAATTATGTCTTTAGCAAATTTAAATACTAAAAAATCCCACAGTTATCCCAGAACTCGGTGTCACAAGTGCATGAGAAATTTCTAGGAATTTAAAATGTAATACAACAACTGTCCGGAATACAAATTGGACAGAAAAGAAAATACAGTACTCTGAAGGAGAATCTGCTGGCTGCGGGTCATCTCGAGAGATGCAGTTCACCTAAGTCTCCGTATCAACCATGCCACTGCGACCAACAAGGCCACTAGACATACATGTACCTGTGCAACAAAAATGCACAGCAAGTGTAGTATGAGTACGAAAATAATGCGTACCCAGTAAGTATCCAATCTAACCTCGAAGAAGTAGTGATGAAAGGTCGATTTCGACACTTACTAGTGGTCCAATAATGTAATACTAATCATTGTGTAAAATCATGGATTTTATAAGGCGACTACAAACTAAGTAATCATGAAGCAGGTAATCATTTTTTTTGTTAATGGAAATTTTCAAACTTATTTCCATCTTTTTTACAATTTACATCTCCGTCCAATGAGGCCACATGAATTATCAATAATTCCGAGATCTATCAAGCAAGTCATGTGAAAATCATGCCGAGGTCGTACGACCCGATCCATAATATTTAAATTTTGCATTGCTAGAGAGTCGAATGGCGCGAACCATAATGTCGTGCCCCCTTTTCTCGCAACATCGGGTTTCGACACGTGACAAATATTTTAAGGAAGGGTTTTAAAAGAGAGAGTCGCCACCTAACGGATTTGAGGTGCATAAGGGCACCTATTTGCAAGTAACTCTGGTTTAACAAGTTTGCATCACCAAAGATTGAGTAAGGGCTCAAATTACCTCAAGAAGAAAGTGTTAGGCACCTATCGAGGTCCACATAGTTTATAAAAGCCCAGAAATCATATATTCATTTACATAAAGCATCCAGAAACCAGTTGATTCAGCCCGTAGGTAAAAAAACAGAGTTGAGCAATTAGAACAATGACCCTAGTGTGTCAGAGTTCCTAAGGGCTTCAAGAACCCAGGGCGGTACTTACACTAGGGAGGTTGATAGAGGAAATTTAGAGAATGACTAGGGACCAAATCCTAGTGTGTCAGAGTTCACAAGGGTCTTAATTGGACCCAGAGCAGCGCTCACACTAGGGAGGTCAAATGATAAAACCTAAGTAGTCTTGGACTGAAAGCCGGCTAAGAAAGAGAAATCAAAAGAGCCCAGGTGACAAGTAAATAGAATGGACCAAGGTTGAGAGATAGGAATTGGGGGATACTTATAAATTAAACAGGCATGACCAAATTGAGCATATATAGAAGATAATCGAACAAGTCACAAACTTAGAAGGTTCAACACTTATCACATAGGCAATCACATATTGAAAGAGTTGAGGAAAGAACAAGTTTGCAGGATTGACAAAGATTATTATGCACAGATGCACAATACCAAAGCTTTTTTTTCACCGGGCTTGGACCATGTCTCCTGAACAATCTCAGTACATATGGCGCAAGACAATTCCACATATCGAGGCCGGAATGGGATCGGGTATTTTCACGTCTTACCGTAGTGCCCGCTTTGTCTTGATTTCCGATTGATGAAAAAGAAGGAAAATGGAACAATTCTATTCTTGACTCGACCCCGGCTACGTGTCCTTTGGACCCTTCGCAGGTTGAAATATGTTTGGAAATTATGCTAAGTATACAACTAGTATCATTATCAAGAAACAAGACAACATTTAGACATGCAAGGGGAATGCACACTGTGATGAGCCAAGTAATCACAGAACGAACAAGGAACCGAATGGGTCAAAGACATACCGAGGGACATGCTATCAGAGAGGCAAGATCATAGTCAATAGAAAAGGTCTCAACACAAACTAGGACACATAACATATGCAAGACTATCATTATAGAGATTCAGAACATAGTGGAAAGTAAATTCATGTCAAATAACATATTTAGGCATTTAGACAGTGACATAGTAGACTAATTAACTAGAGAAGGTCCAGTTGTATCAAAGATTCATCCTAAAATCATAAAAACAACAATTTAAACGGGTTGAGATAACTGTTCTAAATCACAAGAAAATATAAAAGGGGTATGGGATCGAGTGAGCATGCTGAGTGACACAATAGCAGAGATGCAAGTTATTATTAAAAATGAAAGACTTAACACAGGTTACTACAAATGCCATGCATTCATTAGAGAGATTCAAGACAAAGTAAGTAAATAGATTCATGAACATTCAGGCGTCAATACCCTAGCTAAACAATCTTATAAAGATTCAGATTACCTAGTTAGGCGTAGATAATCTCAGAATTAGCAGCATTATGAGTATTTAAATGCTAAAGATACTTAAAACACATGTAAAGTTAATAGAGTGGAGCTTAAAAGTAACCCATAAACATATTAAGCGATGGCTTCAGAAGTAAGAACACATGCAAATCAGAGATACATAAGGATGAAATTGCAAAAGTCAAGTAACTTACCAGTTAAACGAAAAAGAACAAAAATCCACAGTATTCTGAATATCCACGAGAAATAAGAACCCAAAATTTAGTGGCCCTGGCTTTCAGCCGGCCAAAACCAAAATATAGAACGAGATAATGAAGAATGAATGAGTAAAGCTTTTAATTTAGTGAAAATTATCGTGATTCCAGGTCTGTCCTAAAGGGGAATGAGGGAGGTGTTTATATAGTGTAGAAATCGGACAAGTAAACATGGAAAACAAATTATTCAGACACAAATAAGGAAAAAAAATATCATATACAAATCGAAATCAGAAAGGAAGATGGAGAGACTCAAACCCTGATTGTGTTCAACCGTCTAAAATTCGAACCAAGAGTGTAAATCACTCTTTATTGACCGTATATAGACGGAAAACCGCCTACGATCAAAGATCCAAATCACTCCAGTCCAATCTTGGAAGTGGTACTTGCCAAAGTTAGGAAAGTATTTATGTGATACCATAAACGGACGACCAATAATCGGAGAGGGCTGATAAGGTAAGCAAATCATAGGTGGATTCCATTTCTAGGTCGGAATATGCGAGAAATCGGGCGACATATTTCGGGTAAAGAGGGGCAGTTGTTGATACCCAATTTTTGCCCTCATATTTTTTCAAATAGTATAGATACTTTCAAAATATCACTTTGCATCATTAATTAATTTACAAGAGTTATACAAGTATTTCTATAATTTTTATAATTTTTAAAGCTTTAAAATTAATTTTCTTGCATTTAAATTACTTGAATATGCATTAATTACCCCTTAAATTATTTTGTCATGAATTAATCATCCAACATTTTTATTTTCATCCACATATATGTTTCAGAATATTTTACTTTATTTTATATAATTATATTTACATTTTAAGCGATTTTACACTATTTTAAAGTAATAGCCTATATGATGTGCATAATGACATTTTATTCACATTATTTGTGCTCAAAATATCATTTTTAGATTTTTAAATGCTAATCTATTAAATATTACTACATAAATAATACTTTTACTATTCGTTAATTACTTTTTTGTGTATTTAATTTGTAGCTTAATTTGGAGCCAATTCTGGACTAATTTAATGCCCCAAACGTCCAAAACCGCTAATCCCAATCTCCCCATCCCAAACTAGAAGACCCCTTTAATCTCAACCCAGATGGTACCCAATTAAACGACCTGCCCCGCTCCCTTTTGATCCTGGCTGCTGATCTCAAATGATAAATGGCCCATAATAAATCCCTACCCTTTCCTTATATCCCCTCACCCCAAACCCTAATCCCATTTCTACACTCCAGCCACCCCTAAATCATCTCTACTCTCTTCTTCTTTGAGAAATCCTAGCCCCTGTATCTCTAAACCCCTCCAAATACCTATTTTGTGGTACTTCACTATTGTACATATGCATGTGGTGTTACTTAGTTCTTGTCCTATTTTTGACAAGAACTACCTCTCAAAATCAGGCTTGAATGACTTCGATTTTCAAGGATTTAGACGGTATTTCGTCTACATACAGTTAAAAGGAGACTATGCTTGCACTCCTAGTTCGATTTACAGTTGGTTGAACCGAACTAGGGTTTGATATCTCCATCTCTCTTACCGACTCTGATTGCATGGATCTTTCCTTTCCTTTTCTATGTTTAGATTGATTATTTTCCATGTTTTTCTTGCTTAATCAACCACTATATAAACCACTTCTCTAATCCCCTTTAACAGACCTTAATCATTGTTATTCTGTCACTCTCATTTGTTCTATAATGCTTTGAAACTTGGGCGCTTGGCCAGCTGAAAGCCAAGGCCAAAAAAATTTGCTCTATCTAAGGTTTGGAGTTTTTGTTGTTGGTCTTACTTTGCTGCTGGAACTTGGTGATTCTTCTCTATTTATTATTAAATCTGCAAACTACTAAGTGTTCAAACCCTCGCAACTATATTCCTTCCATTTTTGTGTTCATGCTTCTGAATATTTATGTTATGTGGACCTTTCTAAACCAATATGATACTGTGCCGACCTTGCTTTGAATTTCTTCTGCAATCCTTCATCAGAACTTGTATAAGTTTGTATATTTTCATTCATATTTAGTTAATTTGGAAGAATTTTGGGTTGTTATGCTTGTTTGATGTTGTCGTGTTTATGTATGCTTAAATTCCTACACTTACCATTTAGTATCGAACCCTTTCTTATATCTCACTTTGAGCATTTGTACTGAAACTCCTATGGTATTAATGCCTGCCTAGAATTTGCCTTAACAAGTCTCTTTATGCTGAACCATTTATATGTATTTTACTGTTACCTTGCAAATTGATCCCCGACCATCCTATGTTACAACATTGTCTTAATATCTAGCCTAAATATGTTTCCCTTCTATCTATAACTCTGATGATTGTATTCCTTTCCTGTCAATCTTGTAGTCTTTAGCATTTCTTAATACTTCTAGGATAAATGTTCCACCTCTTCTCTTATATATGATTGGCTGGCAAGAGTGCTAATGTCTACTTGTCCTGTTAATGTATAGTTGATTTGTTCTTTTACTCACCATAAGTTTCTTTGGAATCTTTGTGCTATGGTCAATGCTCATCATGTTAAGTTTCATGTTCAACCAAATGATATGTTAGCAAAATTGTGCCACTACTCTGTTGTTATGCTATTTGTAACCATATTGTCATTAGACCATCATGTTAAAACCTTCATGTGAAATTTATACTCTACTTGCTTCCTGCCGATGATTATGCTAGATTGTCATTTGAAGTTCTTTAGGTTGGTCCTGAATCATGCTTTACTATGAAACTCTATGTCGAGTGGCTTTCTAGCTCATATTGCTCAAAATTGTCACTTCAAACAATATTTTTTTGAAATACAAACATGCTCATATATGTCTCATGTGCCTTCCAATTTAACGTTATCATGTCCATGTGCCTTTGGCTTATAGTTGTTGATAGCTATAGCCTTAACAACTGAGTCTGAGGACTCAAAGTTTTCTTAACTAATTCAGTGAGTAGTTGTTTGGTTAAGTTGTTCATCTTCCACTACTAGGTGAGTGAATCCTCCACTTCTGCCTGGTATAGGTGTATATATGAGTTTGAAGCTTGTAATTGGTATACTTTAATACTTGAGTTGAGTTTGGGTCTGGGTTTGTTGCTGGTGCGAAGAATGAGCTTGTTGAAGGCCAAAGCAGTACTGGGTTATCTCCTTTTGGGCCTGCTGTTGGGCCTACTATTGTTCCTTTTGTAATATTTATTCTTATATTCATTATCTGGTCCTGTAATAATTTGTAAATAAACAATTGGGGTGCTAGTGAAGTTAGGGAGAGACGGGTATATTCTAATGATTGCATAAAATGGTAGAAAACATGCATATATGGTCTATGTGTTCTATTTGTTATTTCGTTTAGCATGCCTCATATGATTTCATTAAGTGCGTTGCACACTAATAGAAATCATGCCTATAGGAATCATGCACACACTTCACTTTACTTGTCAAAACATGTTGGCTCAAGTAATTTATACACTTGTTTCCATGTGTACTACTAAGCGCTTTAGATAGCATGCCTATAAGATACAATAACACATGTTTAGCTAATGTTCACCTGGATACCATGTCTATTGGGTTTCAATTAATCAATCAATAAACTGCTTCTATTGCTCTTAGTACACTGCTCTTTTAGATATCATAACTATAGGAACTTAATCAACTAATCAATTATTTTGTTACTTTGTCGTATTGTCACATTTAGATGACATGCCTATAGGCATAAAGTATATAAAATCAATTTCAATTGTTAATTACTAGAAATCCTGCCTATAGGACACTGTCACATGCCTAAGAAACTTGTCTATAAAATCAGCACTGGTAACTCAGAGTTCAAGGATCATTTTACAGAAACAATTAGAGATCATGCCTAGAAGTCCAAATCCTCATGGACCATAGGTATAGGACGGGTAGTGCACACATATGGTACGAACCTAGAATTGGATTAGAGTGCCTTTAGGTAAACAACTTTAACATAGTAATCGGGTAGCAGGGGATGATAGTTTGTGCCCGCTGTATAATATGAGAAACCCCTACCTAAAGGGAGTTGCGAAGTATTATTTATGTTGCACGGGGTGATCCTTTAGGCTAAAACACTTAGGACCCATCCCCTTTCTTTATGTATTTTTTATTTACACTTAGTATTTAACATAGATCAATATAGTCGTATCCTTGTAGTCATTAAGATTTGTAGAGATTCTCATGTGTCTTAATAAGACTCTTCGACTTCTAAATTTCCCTTTATTTATTTGAACACCTAGCCTGATTACATATTTAAAGCTCGGTCGGGACCCACTGTGGACCTCAAAAAGTTCCTGACACCTTCTTTTTTAGGTAATCTGAGCCCTTACCCAATTTTTGGTAATACAGACTAGTCAAACAGAGTTATTTGCAAATAGGTGCCCTAACGCACCTAAAAATCGTAAGGTGTCTACTCTTCTCTTTTAAAATCCATTTAAAGAGTTTTCATATATTGAACCCCTCTTTCGCAATAAAACGGGGCGCGACAAGTATGTCAGCGATCCGTATCATTTTTGGGCTTCAGTAGGGTTTAGTTAGATGGTGATTTGACTTATGTTGTAGAGTCGGTGGCCATTTTGGATCGGCATGTTCAAAAGTTGAGGTCAAAGAACGTAGTTTCAGTGAAGGTGCAGTGGAGAAGCCATCCAGTAGAGGAAGCTACTTGGGAGAACGAGTGGAAGATACGTAGCAGATATCCACACCTATTTGAGTCTCCATGTATGATTTTAGACCCGTTCGAGTACAGATGTTTGGTTAAGAGGGGGAGAATGTAATGACCTGGCCGGTTGTTTTGAGTTGTGTAGTCATGTTCCTCCATTTACTGCTTATTATATGCTCAATTATTGGTATATGAGTTGTCGAGGTTGTTGCGTAACGACCCGGCCGGTCATTTCGAGAGTTAAAGTCCTATTTTCCCCATTTTTGCTTATTTTGTGCTTTACAACTGCATTACATTTATCGAGTTGGTTTGTTCGGGCCCAGAGTGATTTCGGAGTGAATTAAGACACTTAGTCTCTAAATTAGAAGCTTAAGTTGGAAAAGTCAACCAGATGTTGACTTGTGTGTAAACGACCCCGGATTTGAATTTTGATGGTTCTGTTAGCTCCTTAAGGTGATTTTGGACTTAGGAGCGCGTTCGGAATGTGATTTGGAAGTACGTAGTAGAATTAGGCTTGAATTGGCGAAAGTAGGAAATTTGGCGATTTTGGTCGGGAGTAGAGTATTTGATATCGGGGTCGGAATGGATTTCCAGAAGTTGAAGTAGGTTTGTGGTGTCGTTATTGATGTGTGTGTAAATTTGAGGTCATTCGGATGCTGTTTGAAAGGTTTCGGCGTCGTATACGAAATTTGGAAGTTTAGAAGTTCGTAGGCTTGAATCCGAGGGTAATTTGGTGTATGGATGTTGTTAAGGGTGATTCAAAGGTTCGAATAAGTTCGTATGAGGTTATATGACTTGTTGTTATGTTTGGTTGAGGTCCCAAGGGCCTCAGAGTGATTCTGGGTGGCTGTCGGAGTGTTGGGAGTTCGAAAAATGTAGCTGAAGCTGCTGCTTCTGATGTTTTCCGCACTTGCAGAGTGGGAGCCGCAAGTGCGAGGTCGCAGGAACATGGGGAGAGTCGCAAGTGCGTCTAAAAAAGTCCTAGTCTCAGACCGCAGGTGTGATGGGATTTTTGCACCTGCGGTGGTCGCAGAAGCGGTTTAGGAGGCGCAGATGCGAGACTGGACCGCAGGGTGCGACTAGGGTCCTGCATCTCTGATGGACGCATATGTGGTTAGGTGATCGCACATGCAAAGACATCCTTTTAGTGAATTTCCACATAAGCGGAGCCCGTTTCGCAGGTGCGGAGCTAGGATCGCAAGTGCGGTTTTTGCTTGGCAGAGAACTCAGCTCGGCACTTTTGTCTTTCATTTTTTTGATTTTTGGCTTGAGGAGCTCGGGAGAGAGGTATTGTTTTGAAGGTTTTCAAGGATAACGTTGGGGTAAGTGATTCTAACTCATATTGGTTTGATTTCCATGAATCTATGACTTTGTACATCATTTAATTGGATATTTGAGTGGGAAATTGAGGGTTAGGACTTGGGAAACTGGAGAGTGATTTTTGGGGGTTTGGAGGGCTAATTAAGGTCGGATATTGGTAAATTTAGTATGGTTAGACTCGTGATTGAATGTGCTTTCGGGTTTTGTGATATTTGTCGTGTTTTGTGACGTGGTTTGATAGATTTCTTGGGGGATTGATCCCTTAAACCTATGTAATGGTGTTTTACTGTTTGTGACTAGATTTTATGCATTTAGAGGCCGAGAGAGGAAAGGGAATTTCGGAGTAGGATTCTACGTCGTTGAGGTAAGTAACGGTCTTAAATCTGGTCTTGAGGGTATGAAACCCCGAGAAATTCATTGATGTGGATATTTAGAGGTGACACACATGCTAGGTGACGGGCGTGTGAGCGTGCACTGTGTGAGATTGAGACTTGGTCGATCCCGGGAGACTGTGAAATCGAATAGATCATTGTTATTACTTGTTCTTCTTATTTTTGAGTTATTGACCGCCTTACATGTTAGAAACCATGCCTAGGCTATATGTTATCAGTGTTGGACCCGCATTGGTCGTGTACTTTTTTAATTGACTAGTAAATTGTTATCTTGTACTCAGACACTATTTTACTTTTGCATTATATCTCAGTTCTCTCTCATTTCTTGTTAATACTTGTTGTATTCTCTATTTGGACTTTTTATTGTGATATTCGGTGAGGCTTGAGAGGCTAGTTATTGAGATAGGTCCTGAGTTCCAGTTTGAGAGATATGTGAGATATATTGGATCGGGCTGCATGCCGCAGCAATAATGGATCGGGGTTTCATGCCACAACAAGCCTTCAAGCCATATAACGGATCAGGATGCACACTGTAGCAGTACTTGGATCAGGCTGCATGCCGCAACAGTTCTTGGATCGGGCTGCGCGTCAAAACAATATATGTATCGGTATGCACGCCCCAGCAGTATTTGGTTAGGCTGCATGCCGCAGCATTATTAAGAGCCCCTCCGGAGTCTATACACCCCCGATGAGTGCAGGTACCTTAGATTGTGAGTATTGAGGCTATGAGCCGAGTGATTGAGCTGTTGAGATAGATGAGTGACAGTAGCCATGTAAGGTTGTACTTTCTCTTATTTGTTGTTGCACTTCGTTGCTAATTGTTGTGGTTGTGAAATTTATGAAGGGTTTATATAGTTTTTTACCTGAGCTCGAAATGTTTTTATTTAAAACATTGGATTGAAAGCATGCCTATTTTTGCTGAAATTACCGAAATGAACTGTATTTGTGTAGCTCGTCACTGCTTCTCAGTTCCTTATTTAATTATGTTACCTACTGAGTTGGAAGTACTCACATTACTCCCTGCACCTTGTGTGCTGATTCAGGTGTGACAGGACGCGGAGGTCATTGAGCTCGTGCGCAGTTGATTTTTCGGAGATTTACGAGGTAGCTGCTAGCATTCGTAGACCTTGTGCTCCTTCCTTATTATTTTTCTTTCTCTTTATTGATATCTAGACGCAGAATATTGTAAATATTGTCATTTAGATTGAGAGTCTATTTGCTCATGATTTGGTGACACCCGATGTTTGGGGCTAGTAATCCGCACTTTGTTTTCTATTTTGAGTGTAACTTTGAGTTTTATGAAAGATTCCTGATATGAAAAGTTTTACATTACTATTTTATTGATTTATGAAGTATCTTTGGAAAGTCGGCTTGCTTAGTACCATCGATAGGCGCCATCACAATATATTAGGTTTTTGGGTCGTGACATTTTGGTTTGGTTCTAGGGATGTTTCAGAATTAATTGGGACACTTAGTCCAAGGTTGGAAGCTTAAGTTGAAAGAGTTGACCGGATATTGACTTTTGTGTAAATAGCTCCGGAACTCGGATTTTAATGGTGAAAATTAAGTCAAGAAAAAAAGAACACATAAATTTTTTTACTTTTTTTCGAATTTTTCCTTTTTTGGAATCAATGATTGTTCATATAAATTTCAAATTTCACTTGAAGTTAAATTTTGGAACTTTTCAAAAATTTAAAAAACTCCAAAATGCTGTTTTTTTAAATTTTCACTTCAAATTACTCACAAAATTTAAAAATAGCTCTTAATTATATTCATGTCCAAACACAACTCTAATTTTCAGATATCATTTTAACATCAATTTTTTTCTCATTCTTTCCGAAATTTTACAATTCTTATGTCCAAACGCCCACTAAATATCAAATGTCACAAATTACATAGATAGAATCGATACTTTTTTCGGAAATGGTTGAGGAACTTTTAGGAATATAAAATGTTTACGGTAAAATTTGTGTTTCGGGTGGCCCTCTTTTGAAAAATGTATTCTGAAAATAATTGCGTTTAAGTTGCATGTTATAGAGAAATTTTCATAAATCACTATTATTTTGTAGATATTAATTTATTATTGTTACTATATACATAATTATTTCCTATAGCTACTACTCAGTTATTACGGTAGTGTACTCACTGTATTCGCGTTGTTGTATGTATTCATGAATACAACAGCAAAAAACACCTAAAAATCAGGGTAGTCCAGCTGTACGCGCATGTATTCGCGATATATTCATGAATACAGCAACAAAAAGCGCCTAAATCAGGGTAGTCCAGTTGTACGCGCATGTATTCGCGATATATTCATGAATACAGCAGTAAAAAGCGCCTAAAATCAGGGCAGTCCAGTTGTACGTGCATATATTCACATGTATTCATGAATATAGCAGCAAAAAACGCCTAAAATGAGGATAGTCCAGCTATACACACATGTATTCACAATCGTCGAAAAGTTGCACTGTATAGATAAGGCAAAATCTTTTTTTACCTGTATATATTAAGTTTTGAACCCCCTTAACACAACTCAGGAGTGTAGTTTAGTGGTCAAGGGGATTCAAAACCTTCATGAGGTCATAGGTTCAATTTCCACTAGCTACAAAATTTCTTTTTCGAACCCCCTTCATGGAGTTCATGTCTCAGCCACTGATTCGCGCTGCTGTATTCATGAATACAACAGTAAAAAAATGCCTATAATCAGAGCAGTCCAGTTGTATGCCCATGTACTCGCGCCATGTATTCATGAATACAGTAACGACAATCACCTTAAAAATAGATATGTCTAGTTGTCTAAGAGAGGAAAAACACAAATAGCGTACTTCATGGCTTATTTGATGCCTCAATGGTAGTATCTACTATAAGTAATTATTTTGCTATAAAATATAAAAGTTAGCTATAAAAAATAATATTTTAAAATAATTCCGATTTATAGTAAATAGGGTATATACCTTTGCTATATGAGGTAAAATTTCCAACTTTGTAAAAATCTTTTTAAACTCTTATATTACTAATATGCCTTCCGTTTATATTGTATATCTAACATCTCTAAAAAATTGTGTATTATATAAAACCATGGTATATAATGACATTCTCAAGATGCTATCAAAAACTTCAAATACAACAGAAATAAATTATAATTTTTTCTTACTTGTACATAATGTTTACTTGGTAATAAAATATTTATAATTAACAAAAATAGAATTAAATTATAATCTAGAGATGGAAAGAAGAGAGGGAGAAAGGGACAACTTTATGAGAAATGCATTACAAATAATATTATTTGCATAAGTGCAATTGAGAATATAGTAAATAAATCATTGAGGAAATAAAAGAAATTTGAGGTTACATGGAAAATCAATTCAATACTTTGATCACTCTATAATATGAACCAATACCACACTTGGGATTATAAATCCCAAATCTTATGTGGGATAAGAAAATACTAAGATTTTACCTAACCAAACACAGTGTAAATATAATCCCAAATTTTATATCAAAATTGGTAACCAAACGACCCTTAAGTAGAGACACTATGAAGCACAACAGTCTCAACTGTTAGCCCAGGCCCAAATCCAAAAAGTACACCCCAATCAAAGCCTTCTCCAGTTGTACCAAGCCCTTCTTTTGCTGAGGCCTTTCTCATTTCATCCAAAATAAACAAAACACAAGCACTAGACATATTTCTATAGTCACTCAATACTGTAAAAATTGCACGGGACGCCCTATTTAGTCGACCCATTTAACCTATACCTATTTTTTTTAAACTTTTAACTTGTACACACTTTTTAAATAACTTCTGCCCCCTTTCTCCTCGCTGAAGTTCGTCAATTACAAAAACTTCAGCTCTAGAGCTGAATTTCACCAGTAACAAAATAAAAACTTCAGCTCTATAGCTTGAGTTTTCCAGTTACAAAACAAAAACTTCAGCTCTAGTTCGCCAGTTACAAAATCTAGAGCTGAAGTTCGCCAGTTACAAAAACAAATACTTCAGCTCTAGAGCTGAAGTTCGCCAGTTACAAAACAAAAACTTCAGCTCTAGAGCTGAAGTTCGCCAGTTACAAAACAAAAACTTCAGCTCTAGAGCTGAAGTTCGCAAGTTACAAAAACACAAACTTCAGCAATTACAAACAAAAACTTAAGCAAATAGAGAACAAAACTTCAACTACTATGCTTAAGTTTATCAATTACAAACAAAAACTTCAGCACACTTGGTTCAACACACTTGCTACTTCAGGCCCATCTACTAGAATGCTGAAGTTTTGCGTGATTGCCTTTGCTACTTCAGCCCCGTATGGTGAAGTTATGCGAAAAAGCGGGTACACTTGTAATTGTTTTGTGCAAAGCGGGAACAAGTTAAAACGTGACACAAAAAGCGGGTGTAGATGCAAATTCCCCCTCAATACTTGTCTTGTGGCCCGAAGTTTCTCGGGCTTTAGGCCCAATTTTAGTTCAACTTGGTCCAAAATAGCAGGCCAACCTGGGTGAGCAATCCAAAAAATCAGGTTCCAATCCGAAAGACCCAATGGTTGGAATGCTTCTATTAGGGTTTTCTCGTTATTCTTTGAGATCAATCCAGGAACATCTTTGAGTAAGTGAAATGTTAGCCCAACTTCACGTAGGTGACCGTCGATAGCACCATCGCTATCCGTGAGTAAGGTTTGGGCTGCAGAGACAAGCTCGAACAAGGCTCTCGACCCCTGGAACTAGATCATAACCTATAATGATCGCGGCTGCTCCATCGCCAAAAATGGCTTGCCCGACCATACTATCCAAATGAATATCACTTGGGCCACGAAACATGACTACAGTGATCTCCGAGCAAACAACAAGGACTCGAGCGCCCTTGTTGTTTTCGGCCAAGTCCTTGGCCAATCGGAGAACAGTGCCACCAGCAAAGCAACCTTGTTAGTACATCATCAGTCGCTTAACCGAGGGCTGAAGCCCGAGAAGCTTAGTGAGCTGGTAGTCGGCCCCGGGCATGTCTACTCCACTAAAGGTGCAAAAAATCAAATGGGTAATATTGGACTTGGGCTGGCCCCATTCTTTGATGGCCTTTTGGGCTGCTTGCATAATTTTGGTATTTCAACCACCACTATATCTTGCCTAGCATCAAGAGAAGGAGCCATGTATTTTACAAATATTGGGATTCTCTTTTAGAATTTCCTCTGTTAAGTGCATGTACCTTTTCTTAATCATTGACTTGTCACCTGCAGTACATGAAAAACTTAGTTAAATCCAATAATAATAATAATAATAATAATAATATGTGATCGTATCGCTTAAGTGATCGTATCGCTTAAACTTAAAAATTATTAAATGAACAAATCACACTGAAACCAAAAATCAAAGTTAGTTATGGTAACTAATCCTCCCAATGAAAATCAACAAAGAACTAAAAGAAAAGATCAGTTTCTCATTTGAAACTTATGAAAAAATAAAAATAAAAAATTAAACTTTTTGTTTCCATTCAGAAACATATTAATCAGCACATTGTCGAAAAGATTAAAAGTTTTTTTTTTCAATTTAACGTTGCACCAGTCTATTAATTAAATAGAAAAGAAACATTCAGATTTAAAAAAAAAAAAAGTCAAACCAAGTTGAGTATTAATTAAAAATTGTCTTAGTCCAATATTAAGGAAGATTATTATTTGTAACATCAACATTATTATATAAGGGATGTACTTTCGGTTTTAGTCAGTATCACAAGAAAGTATATCACATGAAACACAATTTCGGAAAATACTTAACAAGTCATCATTAAAAAAAACTAATCTTATTTATTATCTAGAAACACTTATATTATCAAAACTCCAGTTATATATGAGATTCACCCCAATCCATTACAAAATCATATCAACCAAATCCCTCAACCTCTCATACAATTCCCTGCCCCACGCCCTCATCATTAGACCCTACACAAAATATATCCCACACAAGTAACGTACCAAGTCATATACTAACTCCATTACAACATGAATTACCTCCCCATCAACACTCAACACAGGCGGAGATTGTCATTCTCGAACAACCAGCTACTTCATCAACCTCTTATACTACACAACATACAAATATAGAACCCCAACTTCAACCCAAGCTTACTACCTCCCATTTACCTGTCACAGTATCCACCGGTGCAAGCCCACCCCCAGTCCTGGCTCGAGATGGGGTTACAAAACTATGCTCTCATATTCACGATGGAACTCAACCATCAGGATGTGATCATAGTGATTCAAAACCCAATGGACATAGCTCAGATAGTAACGGAGGGCGTGTAACTCGGCATGAACCTCTACGGTCAATCTATGGGCCATGCATCCCCCATCTCTCATGAGCCAATACCAAGTCTCCCCACCCCCTATACCACCGCAGATCCCCTCCAACCACCCTTTTTCTCACTCCCTGAACTCAATGGACCTCCTATTTTATCCAGCACAACAACCTTGGAGCCAGTTTGTAACATGAATCCAACCAACACAATTACTCACCACCCCAACACCACCACACGACCACCTTCACCCAACAGTCCCACCTACTCCACCCAACAGTCCCCCATCAACTCCACCATCTCCCAGTCAAGAAGGACTAGAGGAAATAACAAGGCTCGAAGTAGCAGCAACAATGGCAGAGATAAGGGAAACCCAACCCATTCTATGCTGGCTCAACGAGAACAATACTACACCCCCAAAGAACAGTACACAATAAAGGTCGTCATCAACTGTCCAAAGGAAATGACAAGTTGCTCATTCAACATCAGGGAAACATAGAACCAGGAAGTAGGGAAATACGCCCTAGTACGCATTCCAGCCATGCATCAGACTCTGGAGACATTAATGGAGGGAAAAATTGTTCCACACAACACCACTCATCCTAGTAGTTCCATGTAGATGATCATATGGAATTGTAGGGGAGCACAGTCAGCCGACTTTCGCAGAAACTTTCGCTCTTTGCTCAATTATCACAAGCCAATCTTAGTAGCCCTTCTAGAGACACGTGTACAAGACCATGAAGAGCTCAAGAATGAATTCAACTTCACCAATATGGCACAAGCACCGGCAGTGGGACATTTAGGAGTAATTGCACTACTACGGTGTAATGACACCATTCATCTCGACCAAGTCATAGTAACAAATCAGGAAGTACACTTCATCGTCCAGGTAACCCAAAACCCTAAGCCCTGGCTGTTATCTATAATTTATGCTTTTTATGATTCTTACTCACGTACTGTACTATGGGATAACCTTAAGACTATACATGATAATTATAAAGGACCCTGGGTTGTAGCGGGTGACTTTAATGAAATTACACGTGCCAGTGAAAATTTTGGAGGAAATGCTATTAATAATAATAGATGTGACAAATTTATTAACTGCCTAAATTATTGTCAACTAATTGACTTAGGTTACAATGGTAGTAAACACACTTGGTAAAGTAATAGGCGTTTTAGAAATAGAATACTAGAAAGATTAGATCGGGTCATAGGAAATTATGACTGGACTAACATGTTCCCTGAAATAAATTTACGTCACCTACCACGTACCCATTCAAATCATTGCCCGTTATTACTCAACTAAACTAAAACTACCCACCCCTCCCCCCCAAGAAAAAAAGGTTTTTCGTTTTGAAACAATGTGGTCTACCCACCCAGACTTCATCTATCTCATTAGTAACGTTGGAGTCAAAATGACCCCTTACTACATACAATTGATCAATTTACAAAAGAGGTCCACAAAATGGAATATTACCACTTTTGGAAACATCTTTCAGCGCAAAAAAATCCCACTAGCGAGAATCCAAGGCATTCAAGCCTCCCCACACTACCCTACTAGCTCATTCATCCAACACCTCGAACCTAATATTCAAAAGTAGTTTAATGAGCTTCTAAAATTAGAGGAAGAATTTTGGAAATTAAAATCATGCATTAACTGGCTCGAAGCTGGAGATGCCAATACTAAATTCTTCCATTTATCAACTCTTCATAGGCGTAGACGTAACCGTATTCATGCAATAACTGATGGAGTAGGTAACTGGATATATGACACACAAGCCATCAATTCACACATTGAATCTTACTATATTAACCTCTTTAACACATCACACACCAGCTCCCACAAACAATTTCACCTCTGTCCACAAAACGTATTAACCACACAACAACAACTAACTCTCATGCGACCTTTAAACTTCGATGAAATCACTAAAGCTGTATTCTCTTTTCAAGACATGAAGGCACCAGGCCCAGATGGTTTACACCCTTATTTTTACCGACAATACTGGCAAACTATCAAACACTCTGTGGTGTCCTTCTACCAAGAAGTATTCCACAAAAAGATAATCCCCTCACAAGTAAACGAACCTATCTATGACTAATACCCGAAGTTAGGCACCCTACTACCATCACCCAATACCGTCCAATTGGCTTGTGTAACACCCTCTATAAAATAGTTAAAAAAATTATTGTTCATACAATCAAACCAATACTCCACGTAATTATTAGCCCCGAACAATCTGCTTTTCTCACAAAAAGACGTGCATCGGATAATGCCGTAATTGTACAAGAAATTATAAATAGTTTAAAAAACAAATCAAGAAAACATGCGAATTTTCTTATCAAGTTAAACCTTGAAAAGGTTTTTGATAAGCTAGAATGGGCCTTTATAAAATACACCCTAATTTTCTTTAATTTTCCTACGGGGCTAGGGGATCTTATCATGTCGTGCATCACTAGTACCTCTATCTCCGTCTTAATTAATGGTAACCCAACCCCTTACTTCAACCCCACTCGTGGTATTCGTCAAGGAGAGCCACTTTCACCGTATCTTTTTATCTTATGTCTTGAAATGCTATCTCGAAAAATATCAACAAAAGTGGATTATAGACAATGGGTCCCTATTACCATCTCCCGTCAAGGTCCTAAACTATCACACCTATTTTTTTACCGATGATATCACTTTAACCTCCAAAATTACCAGGACCAGTGTCCACTCCATAATTACAACTCTAGATCATTTCACCTATTACTCGGGACAAACTATCAACTACCAAAAATCAAAAAATTTCTTCTCCGCAAATACTTCACCCACGGATAAATTTTTTGTTTTAACTGTCTTTAACATGAAAGCAGGCACAACTTTTGGAAAATATTTAGGCTTCCCAATATTTGTCAAAAAAGCATCCAATAGCGACTTCCAATACCTCCTAGACAATTTTAAAAATCGTTTAGCAGTATGGAAAACTAACATGCTCTCCATAGCTGGTCGAACTACTTTAATAAAATCCACTCTAAACGCATTACCAAATCATATAATGCAATACATTCAGCTACCATCCAAAATAAAAACACTTTTGGAACGATACCAGCGTAACTTCGTATGGGGTACTACTTCTGAACATCGTAAACTGCATCTCGTTAAATGGGCTACTATACAAACCCATAAATCATGCGGGGGCCTAGGAATACAAAATATATCAGCCAAAAATAGTGCCCACTTAGCTAGTCTTGCTTGGCGACTCTTCAATTCCCCTACAACCTTATGGAGTGCCACACTAATCTCGAAATATCTAGGGAGAACACAAAATTCAACCACATTTTATACTTGGAAGGCAATACTACATGGTTGGAAATATTTCCAAATTGGATCTATATGGCACCTAAAAACTGGTACAAACGTAAAATTTTGGACTAACCCATGTCTAGCACCAAATTATACAATTAGGAGCTCCATCCAAGGACCTCTAACACTGCACGAGCATCTCTTTACTATCTCCACATACTTATCCCATAACATGATCCACACGAATACTCTTTCTTTAACTTTACCTCCCGATATACTATCTAAAATACATAAACAGTACATCCCCACATTACAAAATCATTTGTCCCATGACAAATTAAAATGGGGCCTCATCAATAATGGTCAATTCACTATTCAATCTATGTATTCCTCCATCATGAACACTAACCAACCCTTGCATCAATTTAAATGGATTTAGAACCTTCATATCCCTCCTAAACTCAAGCACTTTATATGGAAAATAGGGCACAACAGACTACCTACCAAAGTATATTTACATCACATTAATATATCTCCAACTCCTCTCTGTCCCTCATACCAAAGATACGAAGAGACAATAGACCACATGTTTTTACGATGCCAAAATGTCCAACACTTATGGAATGAACTTCACATCAACAACACTATCACAACACTTCCATTTTTTCACCAAAACACATTACCTACCCTTGCTAAATTAATAACTCTAGATTGCTACTCCCCTTACAACATCCCATCAAAAATCATTATCCCTTACCGCCTTTGGCACATCTGGACCACCAGAAACAAATTAATCCTTGAAGCCAAACAACATGCTCCCAAACTACCAACCATTCTTCGACAAGCAGCAGAATACTACTATCTCATACATAAACAAAAGCCACAACATCCGTCAAGAACAATATATATTAAATGGCATACGCCGGATGAGGGCACCTTCAAGCTGAACACGGATGGAGCATGCATGGACAACAACACACTAAAAGGCTTTGGTGGTGTCTTCCGTAATGCCAATGGTGAATGGATCGCAGGCCACACTGGCAACAGGACAACAGGCACCCCACTGAGAATGGAACTATATGCTCTTCTGGAAGGACTCAAGTTGGTAGTCATCAAAAATTTAACACCACTTGAGATCAACGTTGATGCCACAGATGTAATATCCGCACTCCATAATACAAATCAGCTTTACTCATCCATTATACATGAACGCAGGTACTTAATGCTCCAATTGGGTAGACCCTTAGTAAAGCATGTGTATAGGGAGAAAATATGGTGGCTGATGAAATAGCAAAGCATGGAAGCAACATGATGCAAACCAACTCTAAAATATTTTTGGACTATCCCCTATCTTTTTGGAAGGGGCACTAAGACATGATCACAATGGAACCACCTTAAGAAGATGCATCAACGAACGGGATGTTAAAAACTATTTTTTCTTAGCAACTCATGACAAATATTTTTGTAGGCCAGCTGCCATAACAAATATTACTTCTTTAGGCCAGGCTTTGCAAAATTTTGAAAACGTTGTAACTGATGCTCCCTGTAACACTATCCTTTAATAGAAAGTAACCGTTGATTAAACAAAAAAAAGTATAAGGAATATATACATCTTAAACTCTAAAAAGAAATGAAATAACTAATAAAATGTAAACAAATAATATCTTACACATGCGCTGAAATTTTGCCTTAAACTTAGTCATATGCTCGCTATTAGTGACTCAAAAATAATAATTAGGATAGCTGGTTTGATCAACACAGTTCGAAGGAGTGGCCGTGCCAATGGCCATGATTATGGTCGGCCCCTTAGCACGCTGTGCCCTTCGAACCTCCTCGACGGTGACCATTTTCGCCGGAAAAAATGGTATTTTTTGGTGACCTTTGATGGTCTAGTATATATGTAGAGACTGGCTAGTTCGTGAATAAACCAACTACTGTACAAGTTATATTGTTTTTTTTTTGGTAATGAAAGATTTTATTCAAACAAACATAAAACCAGCTATTACAATACGGGATCAATCTAGGTAACATGGTGCCTAGATTGTCCTTTTCCAGTACATGAACAACAAAAGCGGGGGGGAATATCATAAGTTTGCAAAATACAAAAAGTGTCCAGGCTACAACCCTTTTTAGCTAATTGGTTCGCTACTCCATTAGCTTCTCTAAACACATGCTTCGGGTGGGGATCACTCGCCTTCCGCAATAGGTACCTGTAATCGTCAATCAAGTTTAGGTAGAGGTAGTTATTTGAGTTCATGAGCTTAATTAATTCTAAACAATCAGTTTCTATTACTAAAGGTAGTAAGTTTTCCTTGAGAGATAATTTGATTCCATTAAGAAGTGCCAGTATTTCCATATATATATATATTGGTAGCATGGGAAATTCTCATGTTAAACCCCAGAATCCAATGGCCTCTATCATCTCTAAATACCCCTCTTATTCCTCATATCCCTGGATTGCCTAAGCAAGAGACGTCGATGTTAAGTTTATAGAAGTTGGTGTCGGGGGGTTCCCATTTGACGAATATGTTTCCTTTATGAGACCTTAGGCCAAGCTTTTTTTCTAGGAAGAAGAATTCAATCATTTTATTAATAGGCTGGCTTATAGATGGGGGAGCTTTATTTTCCTGAAATATGTACCCATTCCTATTGTTCCAGATATACCAAAGAAGGAAGGGGAGAAGGGCAGCCCAAAGGAGCTCATTATTGAATCTTTTTGTAGAGGCGAGTTGCTTCTTTAGCCAGTTAAACAAGGACCCTTCCTCATTAGGATTATAATTGAAACAGGGGTCAGTTCCTTATTGGGCCCAAATATCCTTTGAGTAAATATAGTGAAAGAGGATATGCTCTGTGTTCTCAGGCTCTTTATGGCATATGCTACAGATATTGTCAGGACATATTCCTCTTTTAGCTAGCATATGTTTTGTAGGTAGTCTATCCCATATGATTAACCATAGGAAGTACTTTAGTTTATTTGGGGTGTTAGCTTTCCAGAGCCAAGTGAAATCCCTTTTGTTGTTGTAAGCATTATTTGAAAGAGTTTCATATGCAGCCCTAATGGAAAAGCAATTTTGGCCTGGTGAATCCCATACATATGAATCATTAAGAGGCAAGGATGGTTTAATGTAGGTGCTATTGATTTTAGTTGCAATATCTGAAGGGAGCTCAAAGGGTATCTCTCTAATATCAAAAGCTCCATTCTTAATAATACAGGCAAGATTTTGGTTTTCTACCTACTTAGGCGAGCTGCACCATCCGGAGGCGATCTGCAGCTGGAAGAGTCACCTTCATACTGTATTTATTCTTTTTAAATTTCCTTGTCCAATTGTATTTCGGACAGGCTTGAAGTGATTATATAATTTCTTAGAAATTGATCATGTACTTGTGACACCGGGTTTTGGGGACATGTTGGGATTTATTTCATTAAACTGAATTGATATGCTGTCTTATTTAAGTTTACTAAAATTTATTTATTTGATTATGAAATGCAAAAAAAAGTAACAATTTCAAAAATGTAAAAACTGGAAAGTTATTTCAATTAATTAATGTTTTGGCTTGCCTAACCTTGTGTCCGGCGCCATCACGACTTTAGCGATTTTGGGTCGTGACAACATGGTATCAGAGTGCTAGGTTCCCGTAGGTCTCATCAGTCATGAGCAAGTCTAGTAGAGTCTTGCCGATCGGTACGAAGACGTCTGTACTTATCTTCGAGAGGCTACAAGGCTGTTAGGAGTACTTCCCTTCTTGATTATTCATCGTACAAGTTGATTCCTTTGAGGCTTATGCCTATGTTCATTCCTACTCAATCTTACGCGTCGCGAAGCGCTTGCTATGGATAAGGAATTTGAGGAATGTGAATGGTGCTACGAATATAATCCTAGATGCTTCCGTGTGTAAATGGTCGTGGTTGTTGTTATGGCCCTGCAAAAGGGTAATATGTTATTTCAGCTCAGTAGCTGTGTTTCTGGGAGCCTTAAGGCCGTGCCTGGGTGGTGATGATGTTTGCAATTGATTATCGCGCGGTGCTGATATGATGATAGAATGCTTGCCCGTATGTTGGGTTGATGAATGGTTGAAGGAAGGTCTTCTTAGAGTTTGATTTCGAGATTTCGGTGTTTTATTTCCGGTAGAGAAAGGGCTTTTAGATTCTGGATGGTCTGGTTGGAGTTGATAAAGTAGTAAGACTGGGTGTCTTCAAGTGAGGTGGGATATGCACCTGTGACGTGTAGTCGTCGTCATTGATCGGATATAATGTGTTAGGTTCGGCAGTGCTATGGTTTCTTCAGCTGTGTGGGTTAGAGTATTGAGAAGAAGTGTTGAAGAATGCGGTTGGCAGGGATCGTGTTATCAAAGGAGAAAGGGTCTCAGTAGGGTCTAGAGTGGTGCAAGGAGTGGCTTCGGCCTAAGTGGGGGAGTCCCACCATCTGCAGTAGGGCTGCAGGGTTGTCTTCTCATAGGGTTGCGAATTGTCGGCGTGTTGGCAAGTTATTTCAGCTAAGGGAAAGGAGTAAAATGGTGATTGTGCATGGGATTTGATGAATATGTGCAAAAGTTGGCCCTGTCAGGCCAAGGTTGGGCTTGGAAGATTCAGAACTTATGTTTAAGGCATGGGCTAGATGTAAGGTTGGTGAATCAGTTACGTGTTTCATTAAAAAGGGTGTTCCTGTGCTAGGAGAGCCCTGGAGTTGACTGTATTCGGGGCCAGTCAGAGTGGGTGACTCTCAATAGTGGTCCTAGTAAGTTCAAAAGTTAAGAATGCGGCATTAAGGGCACATTGCAGCAGTGATCGGTTCCTTTGATGTGATTTAGTTATGCATGTGGTTGGTGCCGGTGTGTGTGCGGGGCTTGTGGCTGTCATAACGAATCTCATATGGGAGCATTTGAGTGCTACGACTTGTCAGGTGTAGGCGGACCCCGGAAGGGTTATGGTGGTATAGACTACTACTTAAGGATTGGCATGATTGGGTGATAATGGGAATTCACTCGTGTGTTGAAATGGTACTCTTGAATTGAGTCAAGTAAAAAGTTTCTATATGATGAAGTGTTCACCCTATTGGTGGTTCGGATGTTATGATGAAATTCTTGCGCTACCTCATATTGGTATGTTAAGTGCGGGAAGTAGTATGTAATTGGGAGTAAGAATCGAGATTGAGGTCCGATGTTTATAAGGATGTCATGAGCTCGGAAGAGAAAGACAAAGTGATTTGAAAGTTAAGAGTAAGCTGGTGTTATCTTCAGTGTCACCTAAGATTGATATTCGGTAAAAGAGGCTTTGTACCCTGGTCATGGGTTCTTGATGTGTTTTGCGGCCTTAGTGTGGTCGGTGTTATGGATGGGCAGACTTTTTGCCTTGTGAGGAAGGTCGTGGAGGCATGACCGCGAAAAGATTGTATAAAGTGTGACATGTAGTCACTTGATGGATTTCAGATTTGGACTGAGTATAAAGAAGTGCAATATTGCTTAATTGAGAATTTACGCCTGGAGAGTGTTTGGTTCAGTTGATTATGGATTATGAGGTGTTAGTCCGGGTGATGATGGTTGTTCTCACGTATTACGAGAGAACGTGGGTTAATATGGACCCATGCAAAAACTAATAGCCTAGTTTGGTGCGAGCGAGGTGGCTCGATGCTTGTGGATGGATATAAATATGATTATGGGCTTCGTATGAGCCAGGCATGTTCCTTTTTTAAAAATCACTTTTCATGGAAAGATATTAGAACAACGGGTGTTGTTCCGTCTTCGTCGAATTCATGTGTTATTGTGATTGTGCCGTGTGAGTTGTGAAACGACTTGATAATTTCTTATGTGTTGAGGTTCCGCGTAGTGATGAGGTTATGTGAGCATGATGGATCCTGAGATTAGGATTATATATCGCACCTCAGTCGTGCTGGAGTTTTGTAGCATATGGCTCTATCAGTCTCCCCATAATGGTATTATGCACTTAACGTGCTTGTGATTGATATTCAGTGATTTCAGATAATTCTGGGGCAATTCTTGGCATGCTCGAGGACGAACGTCTATTTAAGTGGGGGAGAATGTAACGACCCGATCGGTCGTTTTGAGATCCAGCGCGTCGTTCAGCAGTTGGGAGTCATGACCAACTTCATTTCGGGTATTGTGACTTGTGTGTGTGGTCAGAGTTGAAATTCAAGAGGTTCGGAGTTAAATTGAAAGGAAAATTCTCATTTACGAAGCCTTAAGTTGAAGAAATTGAGTAAGACTGGAATTTTGAGTAAACGACCTCGGAATTAGGATTCGAAGGTTCTAGCAGGTTAGTATGATGATTTCGGACTTGGGCGTATGTCCGAATCGGGATTTGGATAATCCGAGAGCCTTTCGGTGTATATTGAGGAAGTCAGCATTTTTGAAGAAATTTCCTAAGTTTTGCTTGAAGTGCATTTTAATGATATTGATGTTCGTTTGGGATTCCGAGTCTGGGACTAGCTTCGTATGGTGATTCTGGAGTTGGGAGTGCGATCGGAAGTGAATTCGGATGTCCGGAGGTCATTTTGAAGTCATTTTGCTAAAGATAGAAATTTGAAGGTTTTTGAGAAGTTTGACCGAGAGTTTGACTTTTTGATATCGGAGTCGGATTCAAATTCCGGAAGTTGGAGCAGGTCCGTAATGTCAAATATGACTTGTGTGCAAAATTTGGGTTCAATTGGACGTGGTTTGATATGTTTCGGCATCGGATGTGAAAGTTAGAAATCTCAAAGTTCATAAAGTTGAATTCTTGCGCGATTCGCGTTTTCAGCGTTGTTGATGTTTTTTGAGGCCTCAACTAAGTCCGTGTTATGTTTCCAGACTTGTTGGTACGTTCAGGCGGGGTCCCGAGGGGCTCGTGTGAGTTTTGGGGTGGTTTCGGACCATTTCTAGGCCATTTATAACTGCTGGTTTTTGGCTACAACAGTGTTCTACGCGATCGCGAGGAATTGGTCGCGATCGCGGTGACTAAAATGTGAGAAACGGGCTAGTGAATCGCGATCGCGGAAAGCCTTTCGCGTTCGCGTAGAGTAAATGTTCTGCTGCACTGACTCGACTTCGGAGGCTCATATCTCACTATCTATAAGGTATTTTGAGATGATGTAAAAATAAAAGTTGTAGCGCTTTGTGTCTAGTTTCTAAAAAGTAAACCATTCATGATTTATATTTGTATACAAAGAGATATGGTTGTTATACTATATGGTGTCCGGGAAGATGAAGAAGAAAGTTGTGTTGCACATGGGCTGAATTTTCCAGATTATCTAGAAATATATAAGGGAATTGGGAGATGAATAATACATAAAAGTTGTAGATCTTTGAGTCTAGTTTTCAGAAAATTTAACCATTTGTCATTTGGAGTTGTTTGCGAAAAGTTATGGCTATTCTACTGGAGGCTGTCCGGGCAGGCTGGGCAATTGTTCTCCGCGATCGCGAAGAGCAAATTTTGGGCTGGAAAATTGTTCTACGCGATCACAAAGCATTTTCCGCGATCGCGATGAGTAAATACCTGGGCAGAATGATATTTTAGCGGGTTTTAGCTCATTTTTCTTCATTTCTTCACTTGGTTGGGACGATTTTGGAGGATTTCAAAGGGTGATTTTCATCAAGCATCAAGAGGTAAGTGGTTCCTTCTCATTTCCAAGTTAATTCAAGGTTTATACATGAGATTAAACATGAAAAATTATGGAAAAATTAGTATTTTGAAGGAAACCTAGAAATTTGGAAAATTGGATTTTTAGCCACGATTTGAGCATGAAATTAGGAGTAAAATGTATATTTGAGCGATTAAAGCTATGGGTAGAGTTTATTTTCGAGAAATTTTGGATTCCGGGCACGTGGGACCGAGGGAATTTTGGTCATTTCTCCGAGCGAGGTTGGGAAAGTATATAATCTGAATTTGTTGTGAGCATTTGGATGAATTTGCATTGCTTTGCCGTTATGTGGTAGTTTCAGAGCGTTATTCGTCTGCTGGAGTCATCGGAAGGGTCTTGGAAGCCGGTGTTGGAATTTCGGAGCGAGGTAAGTTTCCTTTCTAACTTTGTGAGGGGGAGTTATCCCCATAGGTGAAATAAATGAAGACATGCTATAATTTGCGGGGGCTACGTATGCACGAGGTGATGGGAGTCCGTGCGTAGCTACTAATATGCTTATGTCCGGGTAGTCTAGGAACCACTAGCATGCTTTATGTGTGTACCTGTAACCTTGCCTGTATCATTGAGCTGCTAATATGACCGAAAACATAATTAAATGTTTGAAAGAAAGCAGGAGTTCATATTGTTATCCTTCTAAAGAGAATTTGTTTCCGCTGTAAATATATGTGTACCTTGATTAGGTTGTATTGAGGAATACCATTAAACTCGACAAATGAGTTTCAAAACAAATGATTTCAAAACCTATGTTTCATACTTTGTTTAATACAGATTTTACTATTTTCCACGAGAAAACTATTTTTCTTAATAAAAAGTGGATTTAAATGTGTGAAAATGTGTCAGCACTCGAGTCGCAGGCATGATTCGCGATCGAGGGGAGCTTTATGTTAATTTTATACATTTGAGTAAGCACTCGAGTCGCAGGTATGATTCGCGATCGAGGGGAGCTTTATGTTAATTATATATATGAGTCAGCACACGAGTCGCAGGTATGATTCGCGATCGTGGGGAGCTTTATATTTATTATATCGAGTCAGCACATGAGTCGCAGGTATGATGCGCGACCGTGAGTCAGCTTATTATTATCGAGTCAGCACACGAGTCGCAGGTATGATGCGCTATCGTGGGTCAGCTTATCATTATCAAGTCAGCACACGAGTCGAAGGTACGATGCACGGTCGTGGGTTAGCTTATTATATCGAGTCAGCACGCGAGTCGCAGGTATGTTTCGCGATTGTGGGTTAGCTTATGACCTCAGTCCCTATGACCACCCTTATGATTCTGGCCGGTCGTCTTGTCCTGGTATGTTTATGATCACTTGGGTTTTGAGTCACTTATAACTAGAGTGTCAGGTATTGGTTAAGATGAGATTTTAGTACTTTGTTGTTCCTTTTTCAGTTATTATCTGGATTTCGTTATTTGCTATGTGCTTGTTACTCACTGTCTTTCATGTCTATTGTATTTCATCATATCCTGTCACATGTTGTATTGTCGGACCTTAGTAAGAGTCTAATTTTCCCCCTCGTCACTACCTCTCTGAGGTTAGGCGGGCGACTTACTGAGTACACATTGTTTTTGCACTCATGCTGCACTTGCTGTGCATTTTATTGCACAGGTACTTTCCTAGCAATGTGGAGGTTTCGGAGACTTAGGCGAGCTGCACCATCCGGAGGCGATCCGAAGCTGGCAAAGTCACCTTCATACTGTATTTATTCATTTTAAATTTCCTTGTCCATTTGTATTTCAGACAGGCTTGAAGTGATTATATAACTTCTTAGAAATTGCTCATGTACTTGTGACACTGAGTTCTGGGGACGTGTTGGGATTTATTTCATTAAACTGAATTGATTTGCTGTCGTATTTAAGTTTACTAAAATTTATTTATTTGATTATGAAATGCAAGAAAAAGTAACGATTTCGAAAATGTTAAAATCGGAAAGTTATTTCAATTAATTAATGTTTTGGCTTGCCTGACCTTGTGTCCGACGCCATCAAAACCTTAGCGATTTTGGGTCGTGACAAAGTAATTCTAATTTAAATAGGAAAGGATGAAATTAACAACCAAGGATTCAAATATAACAATTACAATTCATACACAGGTAACCTAAGAACCTACAAGTCCTAAAAGGCAAATCTATTAGCAAATAAGTCTAAGTACGCACTCGTCACCTCGCATACACAGACTGCAATCAACAAAGAAGACTCGGTCCTAAGGGGTAGTTCCCCCACACAATGTTAGGCAAGATACTTACCTCAAAGACGGCACCCTGGTACTCAAAAGTGAACTTCTCAGGCGAAAAGACCTCCGAACGGCTCAAAATCAACTAAAACAACTTCAAAATTCACATAAAACGTATAAGGAACTATTTCGAACAATAAAGTTTCAATCTTTACAACATTATAAAAATCAACCCAAAAATCGACCCCCGGGCCAGAACCTCGGAACCTGACAAATTTTACAAAATCTGATTACCCATTCCGATATGGGTTCACCCATACAAAATTTATCCAATTCCGATATCATTTGGTCATCCAAATCTTGAATTTTCATTTTAGAAGTTTTCTTTCGAAACCCACAATTTCCTCAACCCAAATCACAAATTAAATGATAAAAAAAGAACTAATTCATGAAATATAATTAATTCTAGTGGAAGAAATCTTACCCATTCGATTTGTGTGATAAACCCTTCAAAAACCGCCACAAACAGAGCTCTAGAAGTCAAAATGTGTTAAAAATGGTGAAACCCCGATTTGTGGAATATAATCTGTCTGCCCAGTTATTTGTGCATTGCAATCGCGGACACAGAGATGCGATCTTAAAGGAAAAAAATTATACTGGCCAAAAGGTGCTATGCGATCGCGAGGAATGTATGCGATCACATATAAGGGAAAGAGCCACTACCAGGAATCTGCACAATGCTTTCGCAAGGTCCACTGTGCGATCGCAGAGTAGGAAATTTTCTGTTGCCAAATGATGCACTATGCGATCGTGAAACATGGGTTGCGATCACATTTAAGGAAAAGTTGGGGGTGGGTCAAAAAACACTATGCGATCGCGTTTACATCTATGCGATGGCATAGAATGAAACCAGAAAATTGATTCAGGAGTTCAAAAATAGGGAAAATGGACCCGAAACCCATCCGAAACACACTCGAGGCCCCCGGGACCCCGCCCAACAACACACAAAATCCATATAACCTAACGCGGACTTTCTCGAGGTTTTAAAACACATAAAATAACACTTAAACGACGAATCAAACAAAAAATTAAACTTATGAATTTTCAAAACTTCAAATATCAAGACTTGCGTCGAAACCTATCAATTCAACCCGGAATGACGTGAAATTTTGCAGACAAGTCACAATTAACACTACGGACCTACAACCACTCTCTTAATTCCATTCCGAGCGCGATATCAAAATTTCACCTATCGGCCAGAATCGTCGAAATTCTAACCTTTGCCAAATTACCTTAAATCCGTCTACGGATCTCCAAATCCCATTCCGGATGCACGCCTAAGTCCAAAATCATTATACAAAGTTGTTGACATTAACCAAAACTCATTCCAAGTTCATTCACACAAAAGTCAAACCTCCGGTCAACTCCCATCACTTAAGCTTCCAAAACTAAAATTTTTCTTCCCATCCGACTCTGAATTATTCGGTAACTGAATTTAACTACGCACACAGGTCAATATACACAATGTGAAGCTGTTCAAGACCTTACACCACCAAACGGAGCTTAAATTCTCAAAATGACCGGTGGGGTCATTACATTCTCCTTCTCTTAAACCAACGTTCGTCCTCGAACATGCCAAGATTCACCTTGAACTCATCCAATAACTGATTGTACACTTACACATACCCGCGGGTGATCCCACATCACCCAAACCCACATATGCCTGATGAAACAATCATAGCTGCAATATATCCTTCACATCACCACCGATAAGCCTCATACCTCAATTGCTCACCTTCTACTCATTTCTCAAAAGACCCGATTCTAAATCCATATCCGACATTAGCCTCAACCAGCTGCATCAACTCATGACCGCACCCATAAGGCACGACCATACAACATAACACATCACACTTAGGCTCAAATAACACCTTTGATCACAATAGCGGCCCGAAATCAACTCAACATTGGCAATTAACCTCACATCTGAAAGAAATCTGTTTCCAAACCCTATACTACTGATAATGATGCAATAAACATGAAGACTTCATTATTAAACACCAGAATCACCAAGCCACAACTAACATCACCAGGCACACACACCGCAAGCTAAAACTAATAGAGCACATAACGAGAATGACTGAATATGAATATAGGAACATATAAAGGAACTATCAAACAAGCCCATGACAAGGAAGAAGCAAAGCATATGGACAATTCACAAGGATTCCATCCTGATAAAATTTCCACCGCGGTACTCAGCCCGGTCCAAACGTATCGACTTACAAATATCACGAGGACCTAGCCCTCAACTCTGAATCACATACTAAAAGTATATCATACCAATCGAAATCCCCCCACTAACTCATCTCAGCTGATAAAATCATAACACTAATTGAACTCACATCACGATGGAGTATCAAATGACAACTTGTAAACAAAACACTTAGGAGAATCACATAAAGCTTACCATGAAGGACAACATGGACTCACTTCCAGTTTCACCATTAGCAAGGATGAATAAAAAAATGATAAACATGATCTACTACTCATAGAATCTCCCAACAGGGGCAAACACAAAAATAGAGTGCAAAACATGAAACTCACTCATAAATGAAACAACAAATAAGGGAAATTCATCCTGATCAACATAAGTATAGTGAAATACACTTGGTGCCCCTCTGTAACACATCAAAACATACCTGGGTGATTCTATCTGGCACAACGACCTCTAACCTACTATATGAAACATATCCACGGGCAGGGCCTCCCCCTCTTGGGTGCCCTCTGCTCACCTGAATACCCTGCTATAACATATTTACCTGAATCCTAGAACAATCTCTCACCATGTGGCTAACATCTCCACACTGAAAACAACCTCTCTGCTAACGTGGCTGTAGAAACACAAACAATGGAAATCCTCTGAGACTCATGAGTATCTGAAACCTCATGCGAAGATGGAAATGCAAACTGAACTTGCTGACCCACAAGACCTCTACCGTGTTGTACCTTGCCTCCATAATAAGGACCAGTAGATTGCTACGGTTTATGAGGCCTCCCCGCCTCCCAAAACTCTCTCTCCTAATCTCGTCTAACCTCTTGCTCCCGGCCCCACATGCTCTCTACCCAGCGAGTGATCCCTACTACCTACTGAAATGAGGCATCCTACTCTAACTCTCGAGTCCCGCTGAACCGAATATCATGTCTAAATCTCTCAATGACTCTACGGACACATCTCCTAACTGAAGCAACCAAGCGAGGTGTATATCTGGCCAACTCAGTGAATCTAACGACATACTCCTATAGTGACATAGCGCCCTGACGCAACTGCTCAAACTCCACGTGCCGTACATCCTGAAGGAACTGAGGTGCAACCTCCCTCAAAGCATCTCCGAATACTGAATCCAGGCTAGTGAAGCTAACTTGGCCAGGTGACCCCAACTCATATGCCGTCACCACTGATCAACCTACTACTCTGGACCTGAGACGTGAAAAAAGTAATCCCGCTCATCTCCACAATACCCGAAGTACGAAGAATATAGTGACACTTCCCAGAAAGCCCTGGCATCATCCGTCACCAATCCACTGAAAGATAGGAGGGTGGTACTTCCGGTACCTCTCAAGTCCAAGGTATTCTTCCTCCGATGCTACTTCCCTAACCACGGGCTGTATTGAAACCACATATCGTGCTGCCATGACAACTGGAACCTGACCAACATGATCTCACTTCCCTGGAGTGTAGACGGTGGGAGTCTAAACTCCTCCCCTGATCTTTGAAGCAACTGGTGCACTAGAATCAACCCTGCCTGCATCAATGTACCAATTATACTCAAAAACTATGCCCAGGCTTCCTGAAGTCTGGGGGTAGCAACAGGCACCTCCAGTACCTGTCCCCCCAACTAGAACTACTGGCGGCTCCTTAACGGCTGTACTGGTAGGCATCTTAACTGCGGCACGTGCTCTTCTCCGGCCTCTGTCTCTGATCCTTGTGACATTTGCTTCGGGTAACATTATCAGGAGCCGCATTTTGTGTCCTCGCCATCGGTGAGAGAATGGAATGATAATTTCAAACTTCAAGATCAATGAACTCGCACGATAAGAATGAAGGAAGTGAAATTGTCCTAATAGTTCCATAGCCTCTCAAAGATAAATACAGACGTCTCTGTACCGATCCGCAAGACTCTACTAAACCCGCTTATAACTCGTAGCACGTATGAACCTAGAGCTCTGATACCAACTTGTCACGACCCAAATTTCCCTCCGTTGGGTATCGTGATGACACCTAGTCTTAGGGACTAGGTAAGCCTAACAGTTACTGAATAACAACAATAATAAAAGGCTAATTAACAGTCTCGATATAGAATCTTGACAGAATTTACAAATCTTTCCCCAAAACCGGTAATACAAGTCATAAGCTCTACGAACCTCCTATGACTTCTAAATACAGCTATTTGGAAATAAATACAACAGTGCATTAATACTACTTATAAGAAGGTGACTCTGAAGCCTATGAACGCAGCAACATGGTACCTTGAGTCTCCTCGCCAATCATCCGCACAGCTACTAACAATCAATACCTGGATCTATGCAACAAAAATGCACAGAAGAGTAGTATGAGAACACCACAGCGGTGCCCAGTAAGTATCAAGACTAACCTCGGTGGAGTAGTGACAAGGACTAGTAAAGACACCACTGGTCTACAAAATAACTGACATGAATATAGAAATAACCGACCACAACATCTATCTAAGAATTCCCGGAATAATTTACAACAATGGAAATATGATGCGAAAGGAAATTACAGAAATTAATCACGAAACAACATAAAAATACACAGAAGATGGACAACAAACCAAACCTTAAATAACTACAGTAATTATCAAACAGGAACAAGGGAAACTACAATGCAAAGACAAGTGCATGGCATCACCTTTCGTGCGTTTACTCTCATCCTCACCAAAATAAGTGCACAACATCAACCTTTGTGTCTTACTCTAATCCTCACCAAAAAAAATTCAATAATTATCAAACAGAACAATAGAAACAATAATACAAAGATAAGTGCACAACATCACCCCTCGTGCTTTTACTCTCCTCCTCACTAAAACAAGTGCACAACATCACTCTTCGTGCTTTACTCTCATCCTCACCAAAACAAGTGCACGTCATCACCCTTCGTGCTTTTACTCTCCTCCTCACTAAAACAAGTGCACAACATCACTCTTCGTGCTTTACTCTCATCCTCACCAAAACAAGTGCACGTCATCACCCTTCGTGCTTTTACTCTTATCCTTACAATGAAATAATTAAATAAAACGGCACGAAATTATCCTTCGTGCTTTTAAATATCATATCATGGTGCGACATCACCCTTCGTGCTTTCACACTCTCCCTCACCCAAACAATATCAAGAACAACAGTTTGGCAAGGAAAGTCAACAATAAGAACCATAATTCACAACATCCCGACAAGGGAGTCAACAATGCAAACAATATCATTAAAGACACAAACAGTAATAGAAATCATACCATCCCATCAAGGGAGTCAACAATGAAAAGAACATTCATACCGGCAAGGGAAACAACTATAACCAATCTCGCCTAAACAGTTAACTTTACGAGATAAAACTTAGCTCAAACTTGGGTCCAGTAATAGGCCATATCAAGGAAATACGAACAACATAAATGTTTAACTACTAGACCTATGTAGCATTTAAGGGAAAGTCATATAAATCACAATGTAAGACTCACAGGTATGCTTGACACCATCGAATAGATGTTCCAACTACGGCTAATCAAACATAGGGCTAGAAGACACTAATTATAGTCAATTAGGCAATTTAGGAAGAAACATATAGCATGATGATAAGAGAGGTAGAATATTCAGTTAAGTCAATTAAGATCAAATAGCCAAGGAAAGAATCCAAAAGCAAGTAATTCTAATTTAAACAGGAAAGGATGAAATTAACAACCAAGGATTCAAATATAACAATTACAATTCATACACAGGTAACCTAAGAACCTACAAATCCTAAAAGGCAAATCTATTAGCAAATAAGTCCGAGTACGCACTCGTCACCTCGCATACGCAGACTACAATCAACAAAGAAGACTCAATCCTAAGGGGTAGTTCCCCCACACAAGGTTTGGCAAGATACTTACCTCAAAGATGATAACCCAGTACTCAAAACTGAACTTCTTAGGAGAAAAGACCTCTGGACGACTCAAAATCAACTAAAAAAACTTCAAAATACACATAAAACGTATAAGGAACTATTTCGAACAATAAAGTTTCAATCTTTACAACATTATAAAAATCGACCCAAAAGTGGACCCCCGAGCCCGCACCTCGGAACCCGACAAATTTTATAAAATCCTATTACCCATTCCGATATGAGTTACCCATACTAAATTTATCAAATTCTGATATCATTTGGTCATCTAAAATCATGAATTTTCATTTTAGAAGTTTTCTTTCGAAACCCACAATTCCCTCAACCCAAATCACAAATTAAATGATAAAACAAGAAATAATTCATGAAATATAATTAATTCTAGTGGAAGAACACTTACCCATTCGATTTGTGTGAAAAACCCTTCAAAATCGCCAAGAACCGAGGTCTAGAAGTCAAAATGTATTAAAAATGGGAAAATCCCGATATTTGGAATATAATCTGTCTGCCCAGTTATTTGTGCATTGTGATCGCGGACATAGAGATGCGATCGCATAGGAGAAAAATACTACTATCCAAAAGGTTCTATGCAATCGTGAAGGAATGTATGCAATCGCATATAAGGGAAAGAGCCACTGCCAGGAATCTGCACAGTGCGTTTGCGAGGTCCATTGTGCGATCGCAGAGTAGGAAATTTTTTGTTGCCAAACGATGTACTATGCGCTCGCGAAATATGGGTTGCGATCGAATTGAAGGAAAAGTTGGGGGTAGGTCGCAGAACACTATGTGACCGTGTTTACATCTATGCAATCGCACAGAAGAAAACCAGAAAACTGATTCAGCAGTTCAAAAATAGGGAAAATGGACCCGAAACCCATCCGAAACACACTCGGTGCCCCCGGGACCCCGTCCAACCACACAAACCAGTCATATAACCTAACACGGACTCGCTCGAGGTTTCAAAACACATAAAATAACACTAAAACGACGAATCAAACCAAAAAAATAAACTTATGAATTTTTAAAACATCAAATGTGAAGACTTGCGTCAAAACCTATCAATTCAACCCGGAATGACGTGAAATTTTGCAGACAAGTCACAATCAACACTAAGGACCTACAACCACTCTCGGAATTCCATTTCGATCCGGATATCAAAATTTCACCTATTGGTCGGAATCACAAAAATTCTAACCTTCGCCAAATTACCTCAAATCCGTCTAAGGATCTCCAAATCCAATTCGGATGCACGCCTAAGTACAAAATCATCATGCAAAGCTGTTGACATTAACCAAAACTCATACCGAGTCCGTTCATACGAAATTCAAACCTCCGGTCAACTCCCATCACTTAAGCTTCAAAAACTGAAATTTTTCTTCCCATCTGACTCTGAGTTATCTGGTAACTGAATCTAACCACGCTTACATATACACAATGTGAAGATTTTCAAGATCTTACACCACCGAAAAAAGCTTAAATTCTCAAAACGACCGGTATGGTCGTTACACTTATGATTGTTGAGGTTTACATGGATGTTTGGTTTCAATTGATTGTTACCAATGGTTGTGGAAAATATATTAAAAGTGGTGGTTGTTCTTTTGATTTTATCATGGTACATAGAGATTGAGCTGGGCTGACAGCGTTACGGTGTTTACATATATTCTGGTTGGTTTTATTGTGAAATGATATTGGTTGAAGCTTACGAGCTACACTGTTTTCTGTTTGAAATTTGTTGAACTAAAAGTGTTGTGAAAGGCTTGGCCTGAACAGTAGAAGTTTTTGATGAATAAACAAAATTGGTGTGATAAGGAGGATGTGACAAGGGTGGATAATTGATTGGGATATTGTGAATAGGTGGAATTGGGTTGCACGCCGCAACAAGACAATGATAAGAGAGAATATGCATTTTTACTGTTTATAAAATAAAGGCTGGAACACTCATTGTTTTATATCATTATTTCATATTCTTCTTTTACTGTTATTTAAAGTGAAACTTGTTCTGTTTACAATTGTCGAGACATAAATATTGTAAAATGCTTTGACTTGAAAGGCGGTGTTAAGGGGGTTGTGATAAGGGGGCTTTGATAAGGGTGGATAATTGATTGTGATACGGGGGCCGTGATACGGGTGAATAAATTGATATGATATGTCTGGTGGGATCGGGTTGCACGCCTCAACGAGCAATAAGGAGGGACAATTATATTTTTAATGATTTTCAAAGAAAAATAAATATTTGAAAACTACCATTTTATAATACTATTTTTCGTATTTTGGCACAACCTTTATTTAAAATTAAAGTTTGGAAACTTGGAAATTATTTGAGAGTTTGTTATAGTTGAGGCCTGGAAAAGGCAGCTGAGTTATTTCATTGTTGTTGTAGTACTTAATTATTTGTTTGAATTTCCTTCTTGCTTTATAATTATTGTCTCAGTTATATTTTTCTTGTTCGTGTAGAATTATTTTATTGCATTATTGCATACATTATTGTCACAGGTTATATCTTGTTAATGCCCCGCCGTAGCCTCATCACTACTTCGTCGAGGTTAGGCTCGGCACTTACCCAGTACATGGGGTCGGTTGTACTGATACTACATTCTCTTTTTCATAGATCCAGGTACCAGCCAGTAGTATAGATTTGTATAGCAGCTATCCGCTCTTTCGGAGACACGAGGTATATCTTCCGACGTTCGCAGATCCTGAGAGTCTTGTCTATACGATTTAGACTACTATTTTATTTGATTCAGAACAGTTACACATTATTCGTTTAGCCCATTATTTGTAGTATTCTTTAGTAGTTCCTGAATTGTGACACCAGACTCTGGGGTAGTTTTAAGTTATTTATATAATTAGTTCGTGGCTCCTTTTATTTATTTTCTTATTCGTCTATATTTGGAATTATTCATTGAAAGTCAGTAGCTTAAATTTTACTTCATAATAGTTATCATGTTTAAATAGAAATTCAAAGGAAATAGTTAATCGCACTCTAACATAGGCTTTCCTAGCAAGTGTGACGTTAGGCGCCATCACGTCCTAAGGTTGGGGGAATTTGGGTCGTGACAAGTTGTCCTAATTCTTATTATCCTTCTCAGAGCTTTTATTGTAATGTTTCTAATAATGTTAATGAGTTTGATAGGAGAAAGGAAGCGGAGGATATTGAAAGCGTGGCTCGTATTATGGACTTGATGAGACAAGCAGCGGAGCAACAGAACATGATAGCCGAGCAACAAGATTAAAATCAAAATGCTATGTAAAGGATTAGTGCAACACTCATGAGAATGAAGGCCGAGGTGGAGGAAGTGGCTGAAGAGAGTGAGTTCCCACTAGAAGATAATTTAGAAGAAGCAGATATAATGAGCCAATCTTGGCTAGAGGAATATGCTCAACTGATAAAATCTCACGAGTTTCTCCGTGATGGTCTTGCAAATATGACTGAACAACTAATAGACGGAAGAACTAAGCTCAGGCAAGAGATGGACTAATTTGGCTCAGATATCCATGACCTGTAGGCTAAATTGAATAAAAAGGTTGAGGCGTCTGATGCCCTACAACCAATTTTTGTGGATACTGGCCAGCTTGTGTATCGGAAAGTGGAAATCCAAATATTAGACGAAATTATTATTAATGATGCCTAGAGTGACGAAGAGTGCAAAGTTGAGGATGTCAAAAATAATGTAGTTTTGGAGTTGGAGCGTATTATACCTCATTCTAAACAATTTTGAACATTGTGTTTGGTTGGTGACATGAGAATTTATCCATTCGAGCACATGGAGGAGTCAATGGATGAGGAACAAAGTGTTTATATTCTGAAATTTGTCATGCCAAGGAGACAAAACCACATTCCTCACTTAAAGGCCAAAAAGTGCAAGATGCGATATCTATTGCTTGGTTCCTTTATTTTTACACCACCACCCTAGGAACGCGATTGAAAAATTGATGCAAAATTGGGGGCACAGTTTATATCCTCAAAGTGGAAGGAAAAATGGTGAAAGTGATGGCGTCGTGCCACGACTATAAATAAGGCGCTTGTTGGGAGGCAACCCAATTCTATTTTTTTTCTTTTTCTTTTTTTTTTTATTTTTATTATTTTACTTTGTAGTATTATTTTTGTATTTTGTAGGAGTACGAGCAAGGAGTCAAAGCCAATAGGCATGTGCAAAAGCGAGCATGTGGTTGAAAATAAGTGTGAGGTACCCGCATATCGAATCATACCTGGGAGAAGTCTGAGTATCTCATGAGCTGCTAATTCTTCGGCCTTTGGCCTACCATGGAGTCTCTTTTACCTTCTTGTTATTTACAGTGTGCATGAGGACATTGCACAATTTTAAGTGTGGGGTGAGGAGATTGTCTGGGTGATATTATGTGTTATTCTAGCTTAATTGTAGTATTCTTTCTAGTGTCGTGATTTTTAAAAAAAAAAAATAATTAAGAAATACAAAAATTGAGAAAAAATCTCATAAAATTTTGGACTTTTCCTAACGATGGATCTTTTGGATAGCTTTCTTGAGGGATTAAGGTCCAATTAAAAAAAATTCAAAAATATTTTATTTTTGTTTCTAGTTAGTTTTAGTTAGGTAATAATCCCCATTGGTTTTTCTTTGTGCATCGGATCTTTTCCAGGGGATGTAACTTGAACCGGATAATTTTTTTTATTTTTAGGATTAGATTACTTTCCTTTATTTTAGGAGTAGCAAAAGAGGGAGAAGAGAACTTTTGTTACTTGTTTGATACTAACATATTTTGTGATGACCCAAAAGTTCATCCCGTGTAATTTTAGCTAAATCCATATCCCGAGGCCATGAAAGCCTCCTTTTATGTCACCTCGATGTCCGTGCATAGTTCGGGAAGCCGTTATGTGGAAAATTGATAAAAGGATATTTTTATAATAATTATTTGAATAAAGTTGACTTTGGTCAACATTTTTGGTAAACAGACCCGGACCCGTGAATTTACGGTCCCGGAGGGTCCGTAGGAAAATATGGAACTTGGGCGTATGCCCGGAATCAAATTCTGAGGTCCCAAGTTCGAGAAATGAGTTTTTAAAGAAAATTGTTATCTGAAAAATATAAAGGTTTTTGAAAATGAAATTTGATGAGAAACCTGTGTTATCGGGCCCGTAATGTGGTTCCGGAGCCCAGAAAAGGTTCAATATGTTTTATATGAGTTATCCGTGAAATTTGGTAAGAAACAGACTTAGTTTGACGTGATTCAGACAAAAAATGGAAAATTTGAGGTTTAAAAAGCTTTGATAAGTTTTATAGATTTTGAGGTTTAATTCGATGTTTATGATGTTATTTTGGTGGTTTAATTACTCGAATAAGTCTGTAAGGGGTTTTTGAGGTTGTGTTTATAATTGGTTTTGAGCCCCGAGGGCTAGGGAGAGTTTCACGTAGGTTTCAAGATATTTTTAGACTTAGAATACAACTGTTGCAGATGACAGGGGGTCAGGCCTCTGAACCCACAGCAAGGTCCGCAGTCGCCCTTGTGCAGTCCGCGGTGAGATCTTCGTGGTCGCGGTCGCCTTAGCGCGATCTACGGTGAGGGATTTCCTGCGAGGTCCGTAATAAGGCCTTCGTGGTAAGTGTTTGGCCTAACCTTAGCTTGAGGGAATAGGTATTGAGTCTTATTTGCTATGTGATATTCCATGTCCAACGGATAGGTGAGGTGAGCAGTACCTATATGTTGTGGTCAAGCATGGCCGTGAGTCGAATTTTGTGATATATGTGAATTCTGTTAATATTCCCCGTGTTACGAAGTACTTGTCATGTTGGAAGATATGTACATGAGGGTAATTCATGATTTAGAATATTTTTGATTATTCATTCGGTTGAGGATTATCTATTAAGTTGTACCTCTGAGTGAGATTGGCTATAGTTGTGTTATGTGCTGGGGACGGTAGTATTCTTGTTGAAAGCTTTTGTACATCTAAAGTTTACTGCTGTTGATTTCCTGTCAATCTGTGGCTTATATATATATATATATATATATATATATATATATATATATATATATATATATATATATATATATATATATATATATATATATATATATATATATATATATTATGCACGAGGGGACATTCCGTGCCGAGTGTTTTGTGAGGCTACGCACAAGGGGACATTCCGTGTCGAGTGTTTATTTATTTATTGCACGAGGGGAGATTCCGTGCCGAGTGATTGTGAGGTTATGCACGAGGGGACATTCCGTGCCGAGGAATTATTTATTTATTGCACGAGGGTACATTCCGTGCCGAGCGATTATATTCATTTATGCACGAGGGGACATTCTGTGCCGAGTGTTTGTGAGGTTATCGCACGAGGGGACATGCTATGTTGTTTCTGTTTATTTATTTGTTCAGAGCTGTTTATTCTTGCTGTTATTTATAAAATTCAATTGTTACCTTGTTTTACTATTTCACTGAATTTTTTCCACCTTGTCCCCAGCATGTTCTCCCCCGTTGTTGTATTTACTTGCTTATTTCCTGTCATTATTTCCTGTTATACTATTGAATTGCACTGGTGTTATTTGTTGTCGTGTCCTAGCCTCGTCATTACTTCACCGAGGCGAGGTTCGACACTTACTCAGTACATGTGGTCGGTTGTACTGATGCTACACCTGCACTTCTCTATGTTGTGCAGATTATAGCGCCGGACCCAGTGGACACTGATCTAGGGAGTAGCCTTCAGTCCACGTCGACACTGAGGTAGTCCTGCAGGCGTCCGAGGCCTTGGCGTCCGAGGCCTTGGCGTCACCTCTTACCCCTTTTCTTTTTCTGTCTTTTTCTTGTACTTCCAAGACAGTTGTATACATTTGCTTCAGACCGTTGTTTTTAGTAAATCTTAGACTGTTCGTGAGATTGTGATACCGGTTCTGGGGTGTAATTAAGGAAATTATTATGAGATTTATTATTTAAGTTCTTGAATTTATTAGTCTTCCGTGTTTCTGATTATAATGGCTCTCGTTATCATTGTTAACTTAATTGTCAATAAGTTGAAGGAGCAACTATGTCGGTAGATGCCCTATGGAGATTAGGTCGGTTCACCAAGCTATTTTATACTACTTTTACTGGTGCACCATCAGAGGACCCCCAGGATTACTTGGACAGTTGCTACGAGGTTCTTTGGAACATGGGCATAGTGGAGACCAATGGGGTTGATTTTGCTACATTTCATCTTTCTGGTACCGCCAAGACTTGGTGGAGGGACTATTGCTTGACCAGACCAGCTGGGTCTGCACCTTTCACTTGGGCTCAGTTCTCCGAGTTGTTCTTGGGGAGGTTTCTTCCAGTTACTCAGAGAAAGGACTATAGGAGGCAGTTTGAGTGCCTCCAGCAGGGATCTATGACTGTTACATAGTACGAGACCAGGTTCATCACTCTGGCCTGATATGCTATCATGATACTCCCTACTAATCGTGAGAGGGTGAGGAGGTTTATTGAGGGTCTAGCTCAGCCTATTAGACTCCAGATGGACAGGGAGACAGGTACTGATATCTCATTTCAGGATGCGACCGATGTGGCCAGGCGTATTAAGATGGTCTTATCACAGGGCAGTGGTCAGGGGTCTGATAAGAGACCTCGTCATTTCGACCGATTCAGTGGTGCCTCATCTGGAGGAAGAGATTTCTTGGGCAAAGTTCATCCTCCTAGGCCGTTCCAGTCATCACTTTAGGTATCCTGCAGTGCACCATCAGCTCCCATCAGTGCACTGCCGATTCAGAGCTTTCAGGGTGGTTATTCTGATCGACAGGGTCAATTTTAGGGCCAGCAACCCCAGCATCCGAGGTCTTGTTTCACTTGTAGTGGTACGCGGCACATTTATAGGTTTTGCCCTCGAGGTTTTAGTGGTCCTCAGTATCAGGGTTTCCGTGTAATGGTTCCCGCAGCAGGTACACCCCCACCCCCTCAGCCAGCTAGGGGTGGAGGTCGAGGTGCTAGAGGTGGAGGCCAGACAGTTAGAGGTGGAGGGCAGGCCACGAGAGGTAGAGGTCACCCCGCGGTAGGTCGAGCTAGAGATGTTCAGGTTGGAGGGCCTCTGCCCCAATGCTATGCTATTCCTGCCAAGCGTGAGGCTGAGGCCTCTGATGCAGTCGTCACGGGTATGGTTTCAGTTTGCAGCAGAGATGCTTCGATTTTATTTGATCCGGGTTCTACATTCTCCTATGTGTCTTCATATTTTGCCCCTTATTTGAGTTTGCCCCGTGATTCCCTGAGTACTTCTGTATATGTGTCTACACCGGTGGGTGATTCTATTGTAGTAAATCGAGTCTACCGTTCATGCTTAGTAGTTATTGGTGGTCTGGAGACTCAGGTAGATCTCTTGCTTCTTGATATGGTTGAATTCGATGTTATTTTGGGGATGGATTGGTTATCTCCTTATCATGCTATTCTGGACTTTCATGCCAAGACTGTGACATTGGACTTACCGGGAGTACCACGTATGGAGTGGAAAGGGACTCCTACTTATTCTTCCGGTAGAGTTATTTCATATATGAAGGCTCGGCGCATGGTCGAGACGGGTTGTTTGGCCTATTTGGCCTATGTTCGTGATTCTAGTGCCGAGGTTCCTTCTATGGAGTGTGTGCCCGTGGTTCGTGAGTTTCCAGAGGTATTCCCTGCTGACCTGCCGGGTATGCCACCCGACAGGGATATCAACTTTTGCATTGAGGGAGCTGCGGGCACTCAGCCCATTTCTATTCCGCTGTATCGTATGGCCCCACCAGAGTTGAAGGAATTGAAGGACCAGTTACAGGATTTATTGGATAAAGGCTTCATTAGGCCTAGTGTTTCTCCTTGGGGTTCCCTAGTGTTGTTTGTTAAGAAGAAAGATGGATCAATGAGGATGTGTATTGACTACCGGTAGTTGAATAAGGTCAGTATTAGGAAAAAGTATATAAGTATCCTTTGCCGATGATTGATGATTTATTCGACCAACTTCAGGGTGCTACAGTGTTTTCCAAGATATACTTGAGATCTGTTAACAGCAGCTGAGGATTAGGGCGTCTGATGTCCCTAAGACGAACTTACGCACTCGGTATGGACATTATGAGTTCTTGGTGATGTCATTTGAGTTTACAAATGCCCCCGCTGCTTTTATGGAGTTGATGAACCGAGTGTTTTGTCCTTATTTGAACTCGTTCGCGATTGTGTTTATTGATGATATTTTGATTTACTCCCGTAGCCGAGAGGAGCATGAGCAGCACCTTCGATTCGTCCTCCGGACTTTGAGGGATAGTCAGTTGTATGCCAAATTTTCTAAGTGTCAGTTCTGGTTGAGTTCGCTAGCATTTCTGGGCCATGTTGTGTCGGCAAAAGGTATTCAGGTGGATCCCAAGAAGATTTCAGTAGTCAGAGATTGGCCTAGACCCACCTCAGCTACAGAGATTCGAAGTTTCTTGGGCTTAGCAGGTTATTATTGTTGGTTTGTGGAGGGCTTTTCATCTATTGCAGCCCCGATGACCAGGTTGACCCAGAAAGGTGCCCATTTCAGGTGGTCAGATGAGTGTGAGGCGAGTTTTCAGAAGCTCAAGACAACCTTGACCATGGTACCGGTGTTAGTTTTGCCTACAGGTTCAGGGCCATATACCGTGTATTGTGATGCTTCCCGGGTTGGACTTGGTGCAGTGTGGATACAGGATGGCAAGGTTATAGCTTATGCTTCACGCCAGTTGAAGCTTCATGAGAAGAACTATCCAGTTCATTATTTGGATCTAGCAGCTATCATTCATGCGTTGAAGATTTGGAGGCATTATCTGTATGGAGTGCCATGTGAGGTGTTCACGGATCATAAGAGTTTGCAGTATATGTTCAAGCATAAGGAGATGAATATGAGGCAGAGGAGATGGTTACAGCTGTTGAAGGACTATGACATTACCATCTTATATCATCCGGGGAAGGCCAATGTGGTGGCCGATGCCTTGAGCCGGAAGTCAGCCAGTATGGGTAGTCTTGCTTATCTATCGGTCGGGGAGCGACCGCTTTCTTTGGATGTTCAGGGTTTGGCCAACCGGTTTATGAGATTGAAGGTTTCTGAGACTGGTAGTGTTTTGGCCCATACCGTGGCCCGTTCTTTATTTTATGACCGTATACGCGCTAGGCAGTATGATGATCATCATTTATGTGTTCTTAAAGATACGATCCGACACGGAGGTGCCAAGCAGGTCACAATTGGTGATGAGGGAGTTTCGAGGATGCAGGGTCGTATTTGTGTACCTGATGTTGATGGTATTCGTGATTTGATATTGCAGGAGGCCCATAGTTCCTGGTATTCCATTCATCCGGGCGCCGCAAAGATGTACCAGGACTTGCGGCATCAATATTGGTGGCGGAGGATGAAGAAGGATATTGTAGCATATGTACCTCGGTGCCTGAACTGTCAGCAGGTTAAGTACGAGCAGCAGAGACCCGGTGGTTTGATGGAGCAGATTGAGCTTCCCGGGTGGAAGTGGGAGCGTATCACCATGGATTTCATAGTTGGACTCCCACGGACTCAGAGGATGTTTGACGCGGTGTGGGTCATTGTGGATAGACTGACCAAGTCAGCGCACGTCATTCCTGTATCAATTTCGAATTCATCAGATAAGTTGGCAAAGATCTATATGAGAGATATTGTTCGATTGCATGGTGTGCCCGTATCCATTATTTCTGACCGAGGTACTGAGTTTACCTCCCATTTCTGGAGGGTAGGGAGTTGGGCACACGGGTTGAGTTAAGCATAGTATATCATCCTCAAACGGACGGGCAGTCCGAGCGTACTATTCAAATTTTGGAGGATATGTTGCGGGCATGTGTCATTGACTTTGGAGGTTCATAGGAGCAGATCTTTCCTTCAGCTGAGTTTGACTACAAAAAAAGCTATTAGTCGAGCATCCAGATGGCTCCGTGTGAGGCGTTGTATAGTAGGTGGTGTCGGTCGCCAGTAGGGTGGTTTGAGTCGGGAGAGACTAGATTATTGGGTTCTGAGTTAGTCTAGGATGCCTTGGATAAGGTGAAGGTCATTCAGGATAGCCTTCGTACAGCTCAGTCTAGGCAGAAGAGTTATGCGGATCGCAGAGTTCGTGATTTGGCATTCATGATAAGAGACCAGGTATTTCTTCGGGTGTCGCCTATGAAGGGCGTGATGAGGTTCGGGAAGAAGGGAAAGTTGAGCCCTAGGTACATTGGTCCATTTGAGATTCTAGATAAGGTAGGAGAGGTTGCCTACAGACTTGCCTTGCCACCGAGTTTATCAGCCGTGCACCAGGTGTTTCACATATCTATGCTTCAGAGGTATATTGTCGATCCATCATGTGTACTTGACTTCAGCGGTGTCCAGTTGGACAATGATTTGACTTATGAGGAGGATTCGGTAGCCATATTAGCTTGGCAGGTTCGTCAGTTGGGATCGAAGAGTTATCCTTCAGTTCATGTTCAGTGGAGAGGTCAGCCTATTGAGGCAGCTACTTGGGAGTCCGAGTTTGATATGCGGAGCCGATATCCCCATCTTTCCCTGATTCAGGTATATTTCTATGTCCGTTCGAGGGCGGACGTTGTTTTAGAGGTGGAGATTGTGATGACCAAAAAATTCATCCCGTGTAATTTTAGCTAAATCTGTGTCCCGAGGTCATGAAAGCCTCCTTTTATGTCACCTCGATGTGCGTGCGCAGCCCGGCGCGTAGCCGGGAAGCCATTATGTGAAAAATTGATAAAATGATATTTTTATAATAATTATTTGAATAAACTTGACTTTGGTTAATATTTTTGGTCAACGGACCTAGACCCGTGACTTTATGGTCCCGGAGGGTCCGTAGGAAAATATGGGACTTGGGCGTATGCCCGGAATCTAATTTCGATGTCCCAAGTCTTAGAAATGAATTTTCAAAGAAACTTTTTATCTGAAAAATATAAAGGTTTTTAAAAATGAAATTTGATGTGAAACCTGTGTTATCGGGCATGTAATGTGGTTCTGGAGCCCGGAACAGGTTCAATATGTTTTATATGAGTTATCCGTGAAATTTGGTAAGAAACGGACTTAGTTTGACGTGATTCAGACTAAAAAAGGAAAATTTGAGGTTTAAGAAGCTATGAGAAGTTTTATAGATTTTGAGGTTTAATTCGATGTTCATGATGTTATTTTGGTGGTTTAATTACTCGAATAAGTCCATAGGGGTTTTTTGAGGTTGTGTGTATAATTAGTTTTGAGTCCCGAGGGCTCGAGAGAGTTTCAGGTAGGTTCCGGGATGTTTTTAGACTTAGAATACAGCTTTTACAGATCAGAGGGGGTCAGGCCTCTGAACCCACATCGAGATTCGCGGTCACCCTTGTGCGGTCCGCGGTGAGACATTCGCGGTCGCGGTCGCCTTAGCGCGATCCGCGGTGGGGGAGTTCCAGCGAGGTCCGCAATAAAGCCTTTGCAGATGCGGTCGCTTTAGCGCGGTCCGTGGTGGAGACCTGAAGGGGATATATTTAAACAGGATTTTCAGTTATTTTCATTCTTCAAAAACCCTAAAACATAAGAGGCGATTTTTCAAACACTCTTTCTTCTTCAAAAACATTAGTAAGTGATGTCTAACTCATTTTCTTACTCCTTAACTTCTTTTTACAAGATTTCATCATAGAATATAGGGTTTTCATGGGGGAATTAGGAATTTTGGGTAAAACCTAAGAATATTGAAATTTGGGAATTTAGACCTGAATTTGGGGTCGGATTCCAAAACCAATTATCTATCCAGGCGAGGGGTGAATGGGTAATCGAGTTTTGGTCCGAACTTTGGGTTTTGACCAAGCGGGCACGGGTTCAATTTTTGACTTTTTGTGGAAAAACTTTAGAAAACTCATTTTCATGCATTAGACTTGATTCATTTAGCAATTATTGATATAATTAAGTAACTTGTGGCTAGATACAAGTGGGTTGGTGGTGGAATCAAGAGGTAAATAGGTAAATGAGGCTTGAATTGTGTTCGTGGCATCAAGGTAAGTGTTTGGCCTAACTTTAGCTTGAGGGAATAAGTATTGAGTCTTATTTGCTATGTGATATTCCATGTCCAACATATAATTGAGGTGACGAGTACCTATATGTTATGGTCAAGCATGTCCGTGAGTCGAATTTTTTGATATATGTAAATTGTGTTAATATTCCTCGTGTTACGAAGTAATTGTCATTTTGGAAGATATGTACCTAAGGGTAATTCATGATTTAGAATATTGTTGATTATTCATTCGGTTGAGGATTATCTTTTAAGTTGTACCTCTGAGTGAGATTGGCTATAGATGTGTTCCGTGCCGGGGACGGTAGTATTTTTGTTGAAAGTGTTTATGCATCTAAAGTTTATTGTTGTTGATTTTCCTGTCAATCTGTTGCTTTTATATATATATATATATATATATATATATATATATATATATATATTATGCACGAGGGGACATTCTGTGCCGAGTGTTTTGTGAGGCTATGCACGAGGGGACATACCGTGCCGAGTGTTTATTTATTTATTGCACGAGGCGACATTCCGTGCCGAGTGATTGCGAGGTTATGCACGAGGGGACATTCTGTGCCGAGCGATTATTTACTTGTTGCACGAGGGGACATTCCGTGCCGAGTGATTATATTCATTTATGCACAAGGGGACATTCCGTGCCGAGTGTTTGTGAGGTTATCGCACGAGGGGACATGTCGTGCTGTTTCTGTTTTTTTATTTGTTCAGAGCTGTTTATTCTTGCTATTATTTATACATTTCAATTGTTACCTTGTTTACTATTTCAGTGAATTGTTTCCCCCTTGTCCCCAACATGTTCTCCCCCGTTGTTGTATTTACCTGCTTATTTCCTGTCATTATTTCATGTTATTCTATTGAATTGCACATGTGTTATTTGTTGTCGTGTCCTAGAATCGTCACTACTTCGCCAAGGTTAGGATCGGAACTTACTCACTACATGGAGTCGGTTGTACTGATGCTACACCTGCACTTCTCTATGTTGTGCAGATTATAGTGCCGGACCCAGTGGACAGTAATCTAAGGAGTAGCCTTCAGTCCACGGCGACACTGAGGTAGTCCTGCAGCCGTCCGCATGCCTTGGCGTCACCTCTTTTCCCTTTTCTTTTTCTGTTTTTTTCTTGTACTTCCAAGACAGTTGTATACATTTGCTTCAGACCGTTGTTTTTAGTAAATCTTAGACTGTACGTGAGATTGTGATACCTGTTCTGGGGTGTAATTAAGGAAATTATTACGAGATTTATTATTTAAGTTCTTGAATTTATTAGTCTTCCCTGTTTCTAATTATAATGGCTCTCGTTATCATTGTTACCTTAATTGTCAATAAGTAAATTTAACCAAAACGTTGGCTTGTTTACCGGGTTCAACGTTAGACACCATCACGGCCTGAAGGTGGGATTTCGGGGCGTGACATATTTCAGCCTAAGTTTGAGTAGTACTTTCCTTTGAGTGCTTGAGTAGTGAATAAAATAGTAGACTTTCTGACACCTAAGCTCAGGGTTGTGACTCCATATATAGCTTATTCTTATTTTGTCGTTCGCTATGATACTGTCTGTCTTAGAATAGAATTGATCCATCTTGATTGATACTTGTGCCATGTGTGGTGAGGATTTCTTGCATATATTCCATGTTTTGCATCTTAGTCTAGAACTTGCGCTACATGTTATTTAAGTGAAATAAAAAGTATTGCTATATTTAGAAGATGATAATAGGCTTTCTTTGATATGTCTTGTGAATTTTAGCCTTTTCAGATATTGTACCACTAGTTAACTCTTTGAGCATGTAGCCTTTTGTTTGGAAGCCGTATTTTTTCCTTGATTCTTTTGTTGAATCCCTAGTTTTTGCACCCTGCTTCCTTGAGCACTATTGCGTAGACTTGTGATATTAATTGATAAATTTGAAGAAAGGGATGATTAAGTGAAATATGGTGACCAATGATAGTTGAAAAATGATGAAAAGACTCTCTTGAAAAAATGGTACATGAAAAAAAAAGGAGAATGAAAAAAAAATGTTCTTGCCATGAGAGAAATACTTGTGAAACAATGGATGAAGAGAGGACTGAAAAATAAAATGAGGAGATAAAAACAACGGGTAATGAAGTCTAAAAGTGAAAAGTGCTTAAGAAAGCGCAAGTCACTATTATATAATTCTCCTACCCGTCCTTTAGCCAACATTACAATCCGTTAAAGTCCTATTTGATTCTATTCGAGCATACTTAATTAGTAGAGATGTACATAATAGGCAAGCCTATGGTTCTTTGTGCATACATGTGAATTCATTTGTGAGTGCGAGAGTTGTTCTTTGATGCTACGTCCTTAAATTATATTCATTCTTTGATTTGAGTGTATGGACTATTTATTCTTGTGAGGGCACTTGTTTCATGATAGATATGTGATGTTATTAGCTTTTCTTGACAGAGTAGGTGAGCAAGCTTTAGTAAGTTAGAGTCTGTATCTGAGTTTAGGAGGTTAGAAGTTTGTTGTTTGTTTGTGACTTGTATATCTTGCACGATGATAAGGAAGTGTGTATCTGATGGTTTGAGTTTCTATAGGGATTAATTGTTAGTACCAACCGAAGTGGTGGTGTTTCTAGGCTTGATTTATTGAGAATGGTTTTAATTCTTACTCGAGGACGAGAAAGAGTCTAAGTGTGGGGTGTTGATGTTCGGCCAAAAATGCATATATTTAACCAGTGTTGCCTCATGTTCTAGTATTTTTAATAGTCTTTTGAGTATTAATTATATTATTTGTGCTTAATATTATATTTTAAATGTGTAGGAATAAAGCGATGTGAAGATAAAGAGCTTTGGAGCAAAATTGAATAACACGCGGAAGAAAAAGAAAGGAAATTATATTAATAAAATAAGGGGGACAACCTTTGGTTTTTGTCCCCCCCCCCTCCCCACCAAGTGGAGACAACAAATAGCAAGTCTTAATCCAAGAAAAATGCAAAAAGGAATTAACGTGAAACACAATTTGTTTCCAGCGCCAGGACCAGCGCTGGGCGCTGACCTGGACGCTATATTGCGGGGATTTTCTATTTCGTCTGGGACAAGGTTATTTTGGCCCTACACGACTCCAACTTGTATAAAAGGGGTCCTGAACATACCATATTCTCCATATCCTGAACTACACTCACAACTCAAACACATATTCTTCTCAACCAATTCACTTGCCACAAACCATATACAACATAGCCCTTTTTCAATTAAGCACTTCTATACTCCCACTAGCACAATTTAATAATAAGTAGAGGTGTGTGTCTTTTTCTACATACTTTCAATATCATTTTTTTTAATACAACAATTCTCTCTCTCTCTCTCTCTCTCTCTCTCTCTCTACACACTCCATACATTAAAGTTCATCGTCTAGAGACTTTTGATTTCAAATTTAGTGCACCAACGAGCTGTTCCATGGCTCCACTCTAAAACTAATCCCCAATATCTAACCTTACTTCTTTTAGCGACTAAGTGTCTTAGGGGGTAAAGGTTCAACAATCGTAAATTAAGAACAAAATAAGTGTACGACTTGTAATGTGGGTGCCAAAGAAAAAGGTCTATAAGCTTAAAGGGGCTAGCAATGAAAATTTTTATTCTTATGTAACAAGCACATCCATGATCAAGCAAGAAAATGCCTACGTCATCTCCTAGATTAGCATAACCTATCATTTCGCTTCGATTAACACACGGGGCAAGTTCTAGACCATACAGGATAACATAGAAGATCATTAGGGCTCACAGACACGTTGCACATGACTCAATCAAGACGGTTCTGTTCAACTCTCAAGTCAAGAAAGCACACATAATTGAGAAAATTAAGCAATATTGCACTATGTGGCATACAAGTCAAACAACTGAGCTAGGGCGTTACAAAATAGGCTATTTACTTTACTTAGGCTTCATAGGTTAAACCAAATGCAAGGGAAAACAGAATGTATGTCATAGCCTAATGTCCCATCACCAAACACGTCAATGAGTATTTCAAAGTCACTCGGTTTCTTCCTAACTACTCCTAAAAAAATTAAAGTACCCGGTTCGAGCTACACCCTTGGAAAGAACCCGTGCCCAAAGAAAAACCAAGGGATGTTATCTAGATATCCTAAAAAAATCCTTTTGGTATTTTTTAATAGGACTTTATCCCTCAAGAAAATTGTCCAAAAGGTCCATCGTCGGAAAAAGTCCGAGCTTTTCTAAAATTTTTAACTAAATAATAGTTGTATAAAACCATTTCTTCTTTCAATTTTCGTTTATTTATTTATTTTGAGAACCTAATGTTGACACCCAGTTTTTCCTTAAAGTATTTTAATTTGCATATATACCTTCAAAATTATGCATTAATAGAAGTTGGTATTTTTCTATGAGTTTCCTATATTTTTATTAATTTATTAAATTTATCCAACATTTTATTTTTAATAATTAATTAAAAAATTTCATTACAAATGATTTCAAAACGTTTCTTGACTTAATGTATTATTTTGGTCCTATCAAGACCCAATTATTTCACAATTTGTCAAATTGGCATTCTTTGGCTATAACTGCAATAACTTTGCAATTATGGCCTATTCATATGTTTCATACTATTTTTATCCAATAATTTGTCATTTTATATTTTAATAATAATTAATCATTTTAATTTTAATTTACTAAGGAAAAATTTTATTTTATACAATTATTAGCTATTTTTATAAACTGTTTTAGCTAATTTAATTGGGTATTTAACAATTAGCCACCTTTATTTTAATTGTAGCCTAAATTGACCATACCCCTAACCCAATTGAATTAACCCAATAGACCCAAGCCCAGTTCTTACACTACCCGGCCCAATCTAGGATTCAATCTTGACAGTTGATCAAATTTGATCAACGGTCTAGATTCCTCCCTTCTATAATTAACCTAAAGACTACCCCCCCCCCCAATTCCTCAATTTAGTTTAAGCCTCAAAACAATATGTTTCATTTAGCACTTCATTTCATCATGTTCCTAATATGCTTCTACTTATGGTTTGGTTGTTTACCATGCAATTAGCATGCCTACCTACTGCTTTACTAAGTATGATCCTTGATGTATCCCCTCCCTTAGACTCAACATGTTTACTAATGTGTTACCTCTCTTTTATGCTGCTTTACTTCTGTTTTCCTTTGATTCCTAGCATACCAGGATATGCACTATATGTTACTTAGTCTCTATGTAATCCTGAACCCATGCTGAACCTATGCATGATTCTATCATTATGTGTTTTCCATATGTGCCTTATAGTTGTCCCCAATCCCTCTGTAACGACCCGGTCAGTCGTTACGTAAAACCTGCATTATAAGTAATTTTATTAACTTGTTATAGATTGGTTATACTATAATTGATGTGTTAGAGTTGATAGGCTTGAAATCGAATGGTTGTAATGAGAATTCAGTCACTTAGTCTTTTAGAATAACCTTAAAATGGAAAAAGTCAACTAAGAGTTGACTTATTGGTAAACGACCTCAGAATGCGGATTTTATGGCTCGAATAGCATCGTTAGGTGATTTGGGAATTAGGAGTGTGTTCATAATAATTTTGTGATGTCCGTTGTAGAATTAAGCTTGAATTGGCAAAAGTTAGTTTTTGGCGATTTTCGCTCGACAGTGGAAAATAGGTTATCAGTGTCGGAATGGAATTCTGACAATTGGAACAGGTTCGTAATATCATTTTGGATATGTCTTCAAAATTTCAGGTCAATCATAGTTGTGTTGGATAGTTTCGGCATCGTTGGTGGATTTTAGAAATTTCAAAGTTCTTAGGCTTGAATCCGATGCAATTTTGGTGTTTTGATGTTAGTTTTGGTGTTTTGAGAGTGCAAATAAGTTTGAATTATCATATGTGATGTGTTAGTATATTTGGTTGGGGTTCCGAGGGCTCAAGATTGAATTCGGGTGCTTAACGGAGGTTAGAACTTGAAAATTACAGCAATATAGCTGTTGGTGCTGGTATAACCGCACCTGCAGAAGTTTGACCTTAGCTGCGGGCCCGTAGGAGCGGGCAGTGGGTCACAGGTGCGGAAAGGACCGCAGGTGCGGTTAAAGGACTGCAGGTGCGGTCTTGCAGGTGCAGGTAAGTGAGTCGCAGATGAGGAAAACCTGGGCAAAACTATAAATCAAACCCTCCGCGACCTAAACATATTTTTACACCGTTGTTGTAGGGGAGAGAGCTTTTGAGGCATGTTTTGAAGGGAAAAATCAGTGTTCTTCATAGAGGTAAGTATTTTGATCATTAAAACTCATTTATGGGTGATTATAGACCACAATCTCAGCATTTAATTCATGAAAATCAGTAGAAAAAGGGGATTTAGGGCTTAAGATTATGAGACCTTTAAGGGTTGATTTGAGGGGTCAAATAGACTCCAAATTTGATGTTCTTTATATGTACGGACTCGTGATATGATGAAGAACAGCTTTGTATAAAAATTTCTTAGTTTCGAGATGCGGGCTCGGGGGTCGGGTTTTGACCAATTTCGGATTTTTGAGCTAAATTTGATATCTTTCGATTGGAATTCGTTCCTTAAGCATATATTGATGATAAAAATATGAACTTGGTAGATTTGGAGCCTTCGGAAGTTGATTAGAGAGGCAAGCACATTGCGGAATAGTTTCCGGGCTAGTTTTGAGGTAAGTAATGTCTTTACATCCTGTCGTGAGGGTATGAAACCCCATACTATGCACCCTTTCACGGGTTTTGAAATGAAAAGGTTGAAACTGTGGAAACATCTTCCCTATTTAGGCGACTATTGAGTTGCGAAGCCGATTTTTAAGCCTTTTCTTAATTAGTATTTATATATTATGATATGTTTTGGGCTGTAAACCATGTTTGGGGCCTAGTGCCGATCTGTTTACCCCTCAAGGATTGTGTTTACTATATTTTCCTCACTGATATACTATGATTTTTCACTCAGTATTTTTATGATAAATTGTTTTGACACTCAGAGTATTTTGATACTATTTATCAAAAACTGAAACACATTTTTGGGTCGAGAACCCGGTATGTTTATGGCCTAAGGGCATATTTGAGAGTGTCTGACTGAGTGAGGCGTTCAGGCCTTATGAGAGAGGTGAGGAGCCTTTCAGGCCTTGTGTGGTGAGGAGGCTTTCAGGCCTCAGGAGAGAGGTGAGGAGGCTTTCAGGCCTTATGATGTTATAGTGCTTGGGCTGTAAGAGCCCCACCGGAGTCTGTACACACCCCCAGTGAGCGCCGGTACCGACTGAGTGATGATGATTGCCCGCGGGGCTGATACTGTGTGACGGTTGATACTGAGTGATGATTGATACCGAGTGACTGAGGGAATGCCTGAGGGAAACTGTTACAAGAAATGATTTTTGGCCCGAGGGGCAGATTTATGATGATTTTACTAAAGTTTCGAACTATGATTTACTTCTTTTTCGAATTGATTTTTACTGAGCATTTTACTGATGTTACACTTGTTTTCAAAGGATTTATGGAAACCAATTTCAAACTAAATGTTTGATGAATACTACATGGTGACTTTGTGGTTTTACTGGTTTTGTGAAATTGTGTATCTGTACTACGTGTTTTATAATTCTCAGACTGTGATTTATTTTCATTACTACTAAGTTAGCATACTCATAAAGACTCTCTGTGCCTCTGTGCACAGATTCAGGTGACGATCTGGAGCAATAGCTGTCCTTGCTTATAGTTGCAGATTCCACGGGATTTCGAGGTAGCTGTCCAGAGTCCACAGCTTCTCCACTTCCCTTCCTTATTATGTTTTTAGCATTTGATTCAGATATATATATATATATATATTATAGTTTTAGCAAAGTTAGATTTATTCTTCTTAGATTCTCATGACTATTGAATCTAGTTCTTGGGAAGTTTGTTTAGACTAGTATGGGGACGCTAATACATAATGTGATGGTTGCTTGCTTATTATTAAATTGTGAACTCGTATAATTGAACAAAAGCGTAGTAATGTGATGGTTGGCTAGCCTAGTTCCACAATAGGCGCCATCACAGCCTATTAGGATTTGGGGTCGTGACAAGTTGGTGTCAGAGCTCTAGGTTACATAGGACTCAATGGTCATGAGCAGGTTCAGTAGAGTCTTGCGGATCGGTACGAAGATGTCTGTACTTATCTTCGAGAGGTTGCAGAACTCTTAGGAAACATCTATATCTTTTTGAACTCTTTCGTGCCAATCTATATATTCTTGGAATCTAAACTCTTGTTGTTTCATTCCCTCACAGATGGTGAGGACACGCAATATCGATTAGGGTGAACAGGCACCAGCCAGACCTACAAGGGGTCGGGGTTGTGGTACAGTTGGGCGACCTGCCCGTGGAGCAGACGGGGCAGTGCTACAGGATCCCCCTATTGTTCAGGATCAGGTTCCCGCCGACGTTGCTCCAGCGGGACAGGCTCAGGCACCTGCTGTGCCTATTGTTATTCCGGGTCTTCAAGAGACGCTGGCTCAGATATTGACGGTGTGTTCCAATTTAGCTCAGGCAGTGGTCATGACCACTACTGCCAATGCAGCTCAGGCCGGGGGAGGCAATCAGACTCCAACTGTCCGGGCACCTAAGACAGTTGTACGGGGTATTCAGGCACCAGGAGCAGCCCCAAATCAGCCAGTTGCTCCGATTCAGGATTTTGTGGTCCCGGTTATGCCTGAGGATGAACAACGTAGGTTGGAGAGATTCAGTAGACTTCAGCCTCCGACTTTTAGTGGTACAGAGGGCGAGGATTCCCAAGGTTTTCTTGATAAATTCCAGAAGATGCTTCGTACAACGGGTATTTTGGAGACTAGCGGGGTTTAATTTGCTACTTATCAGTTTGCTGGTGCTGCTTTTACTTGGTGGGAATCATTCGAGAGGCGTATGCCGGTTGGTTCAGCACCTCTTACCTGGCAATAGTTCTCCACGATCTTTTTGGAGAAATATGTTCCTCAGTCCCACAGAGAGGAACATCGCATGCAGTTTGAGCAACTGCGCCATGGAGAGTTATCGGTCACCCAGTATGAGATGAGGTATCCAGAGTTGGTCAGACATGCTTTGGAGTTAGTCCCTACTGACAGGAAGCGTATCGGAAGATGGTCTCTCATATCAGCTTAGGATTTTGATTACCAGAGAGAGGGTGTCTGGAGCCATGATTGAGCAGGTTGTTGATATAGCTCGGGACATTGAGTCGGTTCGCAGGTAGGAGCGGGAGGAGAGAGAGGCTAAAAGGCCTTGGGGATCAGGTAATTTCAATGGTGTTCCTCCTAGAGGGAAATTTCAGCCTAACAGAGGTCGTCCATTTATACCTCCAAAGCCAGCTCGTTCAACTTACACGGGTGTATCGTCAGGGCAGGGTCCTCGTAATTCTCATCAGGGACGTTCATCTTTTAGTGCCCTTCCAGCTCAAAGCTCTGCCCGAGCATCATCTTATTAGGGTTCTTCCATGCGTGGTTCATCTGGTAGTTATCAGGGTGGCAGAGGTTCTCGTTCATTTTTATCTCCAGCTCCAGGTGGTTCTTATGAGTGTGGAGAGTTCGGACATGGGTGGAGGCATGCCCCCATCGTCTTAGCAGTTCATCCTAGCAGAGGGTTCGATCCTCGACTTCAGCCCCAGTCAGTTCACCACCTACCCAGTCAGTTAGGGGTGGTGGTCAGGCAGCTAGAGGCAGCACTAGAGGGGGAGGTTGAGCAGGTGGAGGCCAGGCACGTATGTATTCACTACCCAGTCAGTTAGGGGTGGTGGTCAAGCAGCTATGGTCTAAGATGCGGTGATTACAAGTACTATTTCGATTTGTCACACTGATGATTTGGCTTTATTTGACCCTAGTTCCACGTACTCTTATGTCTCATCCTATTTTGCTCATTTTCTGAATATGCCCTATGAGTCCTTAGTTAAATCTGTTCATGTTTCAACTGCTGTGGGTGATACTATTGTTGTGGACCGTGTGTATCAGTCGTGTATTATATCTATTGGGGGTCTGGAGACCCGAGTGGACTTGATGTTACTTAGTATGGTCGATTTTGATGTGATTCTGGGCATGGACTGGTTATCCCCCTGTTATGTTATTCTTGATTGTCACGCTAAGACTGTGACCCTAGCTATGCCCGGAATTCTGAGAGTTGAGTGGAAAGGGTCTATAGAGCATATGCCTAGTAGAGTGATTTCTTATTTAAAGGCTCAGCGTATGGTTGAGAAAGGGTGTGAGTCTTATCTTGCATTTGTGAGGGATGTTAGTAGTGAGACTCCATCTGTTGATTTTGTTCCTGAGGTCCGTGATTTTTCAGACGTATTTCCTGTAGACCTGCCAGGCATGCCACCTGACAGGGATATTGATTTTGGTATTGACTTGGTGCCCGACACTCAGCGTATTTCTATTCCACCTTACCACATGGCACCAACAGATTTGAAAGAATTGAAGGAGCAGCTTCAGAAACTCTTAGATAAGGGGTTCATCCGGCCCAATGTGTCGCCTTGGGGTGCGCCGGTGTTCTTTGTGAAAAAGAAGGATGGTTCGATGTGTATGTGTATGGATTACAGGCAATTGAATAAGGTTACAGTAAAGAACCGATACCCTTTACCTCGTATTGTTGACTTATTTTATCAGCTCCAGGGAGCTAAGGTGTTCTCCAAGATTGATTTAAGGTCAGGGTATCATCAGTTGAAGATTCGAGATTCTGACATTTTGAAGACTGCTTTCAGGACTAGATGCGGTCATTATGAGTTTCTGGTTATGTCATTTGGGCGGACCAATGCCCCATCCGCGTTCATGCAATTGATGAACAACGTGTTTCAGACTATCCTTGATTCGTTTGTCATTGTGTTCATTGATAACATCCTGATTTATTCTCGTAGCAAGGAAGAGCATGCTCAACACTTGAGGGTTGTGTTACAGAGATTGAGGGAGGAGAAGCTTTATGCAAAGTTCTCCAAGTGTGAGTTTTGGCTTGGTTCAGTGGCTTTCTTGGGGCACGTGGTGTCTAGTGATGGTATTCAGGTTGATCTAAAGAAGACTGAGGGGGTACAGAGTTGGCTTAGACCTTCCTCAGCTATACAGATTCGGAGTTTCCTTGGTTTAACGGGATATTACCGTTATTCTGTGGAGGAATTCTCTTCTATTGCTTCACCATTGACTAGATTGACATAGAAGGGTGTTCTATTCAGATGGTCTGACGAGTGTGAGGAGAGCTTTCATAAGCTCAAGTCAGCATTGACCACAGCTTCGGTGTTGGTGTTGCCTACTGGTTCGGGTTCTTATACGGTTTATTGTGATGCTTCTAGAGTTGGTTTGGGAGCGGTGTTGATGCAGGAAGGTAGGGTGATTGCCTACGTGTCTAGACAGTTGAAGGTGCACAAGAAGAATTACCCAGTGCATGATCTTGAGTTAGCTGCCATTGTTCATACCTTAAAGATTTGCCGGCATTACTTGTATGGCGTACAGTGTGGGATTTTCACTAATCATCGTAGCTTGCAGTATCTGCTGAGGCAGAAGGACTTGAATTTGCGTCAGAGGAGAAGGTTAGAGCTTCTCAAGGATTATGATCTTACAATTTTGTATCACCCGTAGAAGGCCAATGTAGTGGCCGATGCCTTGAGTCGCAGAGCCGAGAGTTTGGGGAGTCTAGGTTATCTTTCAGCAGCAGAACGACCATTAGCACTTGATGTTCAGGCTTTAGCGGGTCAGTTAGTAAGATTGGATTTGTCAGATCCTCCACGGGTGATAGCTAGCATGGCTTCCCAGTCTTCTTTATTTGATTGGATTAAGGCACACCAGTACTATGACCGGCACTTGTTAGTTCTCCAGGACAGGTTCCGTAGAGGTGATGCGAGAGATGTGACTATTGGTGATGACGGAGTTATGAGGATGCAGGGTCGTATTTGCATGCCCGATGTGGATGGTATTCGAGAGTTGATATTAGCAAAGGCTCACAGTTCGCTATATTCTATTCATCCGGGTGCCGCGAAGATGTATCAGGATTTGAGACAACAGTATTGGTGGAGACGGATGAAGAGAGATATTGTTGAGTCTGTAGCACGGTGTCTCAACTGCCAGCAGGTCAAGTATGAGCACCAGAGACCAGGTGGATTACTTCAGAGGTTGGATATTCCAGGGTGGAAGTGGGAGCGGATTACTATGGACTTTGTAGTTGGGCTTCCACGGACTTCGATGGGCTTTGATTCGATTTGATTCATTGTGGATAGATTGACCAAGTCCGCACATTTCATTCCTGTCAGTACTACTTATACTTCATAGCAGTTAGCTAGTATTTATATTAAGGATATTGTCCGGTTGCATGGAGTTCCGGTTTCTATTATTTCTGACAGAGATACAAAGTTCACATCTCAGTTTTGGAGGGCCGTACAGAGAGGCATGGGTACTGATGTAGAGATGAGCAATGCATTTCACCCACAGATCGACGGGCTGTGGGAACGGACGATTCAGATCTTGGAGGACATGTTACGGGCTTGTGTGATCGATTTTGGTGGTTCATGGGATCAGTTTTTGCCGCTAGCGGAGTTTGCATATAATAACAGCTACCAATCCAGTATTCAGATGGCCCCCTACGAGGCTTTATATGGTAGGAGGTGTAGATCTCTTATTGGTTGGTTCGAGCCTGGTGAGGCTAAGTTATTGGGCACAGATTTGATTCAAGATGCGTTGGAGAAGGTGAAGTTGATTCAGGAGCGGCTTCTCACGGCACAGTCTCGGCAGAAGAGTTATGCAGAACGGAAGGTTCGAGATGTGTCATTTATGGAATGTGGTAAGGTACTGCTGAAGCTGTCACCCATGAAGGGTGTTATGAGGTTTGGAAAGAGAGGAAAGCTGAGTCCACAGTTTATTGAGGTGCTTCAGAAGGTTGGAGAGGTGGCTTATAGACTTGCTTTGCCACCAAGGCTGTCGAGTGTTCATCAAGTCTTTCATGTGTCGATGCTCAAGAAATATGTTGGTGACCCGTCTCATGTGTTAGATTTCAGCACAATTCAGCTCGAGGGTGATATGTCATACGAGGTTGAGCCAGTAGATATTTTAGCTCGCGAGGTCAGAAAGTTGAGGTCTAAGGATATAGCATCAGTGAAGGTGCAGTGGAGAGGTCAGCCAGTAGAGGAGGCTACTTAGGAGACCGAGCGGGAGATGCAGAACAAATATCCACACTTGTTTGAGACTCCAGGTATGTTTCTAGACCCGTTCGAGGACGAACTTTTGTTTAAGAGGGGGAGAATGTAACGACCCGGTCTGTCGTTACATAAAACCTGCATTATAATTGTTTTTATTGACTTGTTATAGATTGGTCATACTATAATTGATGTGTTAGAGTTGATAGGTTTGAAATCGAATGGTTGTAATGAGAATTTAGTCACTTAGTCTTTAAGAATAGCCTTAAAATGGGAAAAGTCAACTAAGAGTTGACTTATTGGTAAACGACCTCGGAATGCGGATTTTATGGCTCGAATAGCTTCGTTAGGTGATTTGGGACTTAGGTGTGTGTTCAGATATAATTTTGTGATGTCCGGTATAGAATTAGGTTTGAATTGGCGAAAGTCAGTTTTTGGCGATTTCCAGTCAGCAGTGGAAAATAGGCTATCGGGGTCGGAATGGAATTACGACAATTGGAACAGGTTTGTAATGTCATTTTGGATATGTCTGTAAAATCTCAGGTCAATCGGAGTTGTTTTGGATAGTTTCGGCATCGTTGGTGGATTTTAGAAATTTCAAAGTTCTTAGGCTTGAATCCGATGTAATTTTGGTGTTTTGATGTTAGTTTTGGTGTTTTGAGAGTTCAACTAAGCTTGAATGATCATACGTGACATGTTAGTATATTTGGTTGGGGTCCCGAGGGGCTCAGGACTGAATTCGGGTGCTTAACGGAGGTTAGAACTTGGAAATTGCAGCAATATAGCTGCTGGTGCTGGTATAACCGCACCTGCGGAAGTCTAACCGCAGGGGCGGGCCCGCAGGAGCGGGCAGTGGGTCGCAGGTGTGGAAAGGCTCGCATGTGTGGTTAAAGGACCGCAGGTGCGGTCTCGTAGGTGCGGGTATGTGAGTCGCAGGTGCGAAAAACCTGGGCAAAAATATAAATTAAACCCTCCGCGACTTAAACATATTTTTACACCATTGTTGTACAGGAGCGAGCTTTTGAGGCGAGTTTTAAAGGGGAAAATCAGTGTTCTTCATAGAGCTAAGTATTTTGATTATTAAATCTCGTTTATGGGTGATTATAGACCAGAATCTCAGCATTTAATTCATGAAAATCAGTAGAAAAAAGGATTTAGGGCTTGAGATTATGAGACCTTTAAGGGTCGATTTGAGGGGTCAAACGAACTCCAAATTTGATATTCATTATATGTACGGACTCGTGAGATGATGAAGAAAAACTTTGCATAAAAATTTCTGAGTTTCAGGACGCGGGCCTGGGGGTCGGGTTTTGCCCAATTTCGGATTTTTGAGCCAAATTTGATAGCTTTCAATTGGAATTCGTTCCTTAAGCATATATTGATGATAAAAATCTGAAATTGGTAGATTTGGAGCCTTCGGAGGTTGATTCGAGAGGCAAGCGCATTGCAGAATAGTTTCCGGGCTAGTTTTGAGGTAAGTAATGTCTTTAAATCCTGTCCTGAGGGTATGAAATCCCGGACTATGCACCCGTTCACGGGTTTTTAAACGAAAAGGTGGAAACTTTGGAAACATCTTCCGTATTTAGGCAACTATTGAGTTGCGAAACTGATTTTAAAACCTTATCTTAATTAATATTTATTTATTATGATATGTTTTGGGCTGTAAACCATGTTTGGGGCCTAGTGCCGATCTGTTTACCCCTCAGGGGTTGTGTTTACTATATTTTCCTCACTGATATGCTATGATCTTTCACTCAGTCTTTTTCTGATAAATTTTTTGACACTCAGAGTATTTTGATACTATTTATCGCAAAATGAAAAACATTTTTGGGTCGAGAACCCGGTATGTTTATGGCCTAAGGGCATATTTGAGAGTGTCTGACTGAGTGAGGCTTTCAGGCCTTATGAGAGAGGTGTGGAGGCTTTCAGGACTTGTGTGGTAAGGAGGCTTTCAGGCCTTAGGAGAGAGGTGAGGAGGCTTTCAGGCCTTATGATGTTATAGCGCTTGGGTTGTAGGAGCCCCTCCAGAGTCTGTACACACCCCTAGTGAGCGGCGGTACCGATTGAGTGATGATGATTGCCCGCGGGGCTGATACTGAGTGATGATTGATACTGAGTGATTGAGGGAATTCCTGAGGTCAACTGTTACAAGAAATGATTTTTGGCCCGAGGGGCAGATTTATGATGATTTTACTAAAGTTTTCGAACTATGATTTACTTAGTTTTCGAACTGATTTTTACTAAGCATTTTACTGATATTACACTTGTTTTCAAAGGATTTCTCGAAACCAATTTCGATCTAAATGTTTGATGAATACTACGTGGTGACTTGGTGGTTTTACTGGTTTTGTGAAATTGTGTATCTGTTCTGTGTGTTTTATAATTCGCAGACTGTGATTTATGTTCGTCACTACTGAGTTGGCATACTCATAAAGGGTCCCTGTGCCTCTGTACACAGATTCAGGTGACGGTCTGGAGCAGTAGCTGTCCTTCCTTGTAGTTGCAGATTGCACGGGATTTCAAGGTAGTTGTCCAGCGTCCACAACTTCTCCACTTCCCTTCCTTACTATGTTTTTAGCACTTGATTCAGAGATATATGTTATAGTGTTAGCAGAGTTAGATTTATTATTCTTAGATGCTCATGACTATTGACTCCAGTCCTTGGGAGGTTTGTTTAGACTATTATAGGGACGCTAAGACTTAATTATATTAATTGATGCGATGGTTGCTTGCTTATTATTAAATTGTGAACTCGTATAATTGAACAAAAGCGTAGTAATGTGATGGTTGGCTAGCTTAGTTCCGTGATAGGCGCCATCGCGGTCTGTTAAGATTTGAGGTCGTGAAACCCTCATCTCCCTGGTTGTGGATATTGAACTTGTCTTGAAACCCTTGTTTTATGTGTGATGTTTTGTTCTGAGTTATTGTTCTGATTGTCTTACTCCTTTCCTTTTCAAATTGTTTCTTTATTAAAGTAAGTTTTTCTGTTGCTCTCCAAAACTTATTTCAAACAAGTTATTTTCAAAAGTTGCTTTCTACTCAACCTTTTTCAAAACTATGTCAAGCACTCTCACTCTACTCCTAGAAACTTAGGTTCTGCCCCTCTGGTGTGTGACTGCTTTGGGACCCTTATGAGATCCCTCTGAACTCTGATGCATTAGAGCTGGCCTTTTCACACTGCACTTGCTCATTATGATTATGAAAATATAGGTGTGAGAAACTGTGAAACACTTATGGAATTGAGATTTTCTGGAGACCTTGGGCCTATCAGTAGTCTCCCTATAGTGTAACTTCTTATTTTCTTATTCATTTATGTAATTTATGCAAATGGTCTGTAATAATTATTTGTAAACAACTATTGGGGATGGATAATGAAAAAGGGAAAAGGGGTAATAATACATGTTATAAATATTAAAGGGTAGAAACCATGTTATTAGGTTTACATTTCCTATTTGCGCAATAGAAATCATGTTTAGGATTAACGTGTGCAAAGAATATCAAGCATTAGGAATCATGCTCTTTAGGCTTCATGAACACTGTTTCATCATCTTGTTTTAGTACTAACATTTATCACTTAGAAATTCTGTGACAGAATAAATAATGCTAATAATTCATGACCATGTTTCATACTGCTATGCACACCTAGAAATCTTGTCCCTAGGATAATACTAATAAACATGTCACTCTTGAATCTTGTGAAATCATACTCACTCATGTAATTATTGTGCATATATAGAAATCCTGCTTAGGATTCTGCATATCCATCATTCTGCATCTCTACCTGTGCATTAGATACCATGTTTTAGGATTTCATTCATACTTGCTTAAGTACACCCAGTCTAATTATTGATGCATAAAAAAGGAATAAAATAACTTCACTCAATTTTCGCAATCAACTGGTAATAATTCTGTGTTTTGAACAACCTAGAACAACATGTTTAGGTAATAATGTACAACAGTTTTCTTACTTCTGAAATTGGTATACACTGTAACCCGCCTAGTCAGGCCTTAGGTGATTGAATTGTTAAAAAACTGGAAATCTGCCACCTTTGTGTATGCTTCCTAATACTCAACAAGTTTTAAAAAATCAGTAGGCAAACTGATTAGGGCCCGTCTTTGAGTTATAAAACAAATATGCATATCTGCTTATGTTCTTAATTCACCTAGACGCTATGTCTTAGGGTTCTAATTAGCAATACTGCCCTTAATTGTGTTTGAGTCGTGCTGTTTACTTGCATTATTTGTGGAGGTAAATTTGAGCCTCTTACCTGCTCTTCTTTGTTCCCCTTTGCTGCAGTCCTATATGTTTTTGTCGGTAGCCTTAGTATTTTTCCTTTAAACCTGAGGGTTTTCCTAGAACTTCCCCTTATAGATAGAGGTCCTAACTCCTTCAGGGCCATTAGGAAGGGACAGGTAACAGCACGAAACAGAGGTCGCTGACCAACACTCGCTTTAATAACCGTTAAGGGGTGGGAAGGGTAGATATGGATATGATGACCGATGCGCTAATACCACGTGTAACCCCTCTTTGAGAAGTGATTACCGGGTATTGTACTGATGTGATCCATATGACAACCAACCTAGGACACCCCTATCCTTTGTATACATGTTTTAGATTGTAATTCATTCAAAATATTACTTAGATATTAAATATTTTTCAAACCTTTATGACACATCTGTGCTTAGACTGCGAATCTTTCAAAACTCTTTACTCGTTTAAACTTTTAATTGTCTATTTGCTACTTGTTCAAATTCACAAAGTTGTTTGGCTGGCAACCACAGTTGTGGACTCCGAGAGGTTCCTAACACCTTCCCCTTAGAGTAATTTCAAGCCCTTACCCTGTCTCTGCTTATCTAATCTTGTTTGTAAATGGCCCTAAATAGGTGCCCTAACGCACCTTAATTCGTTAGGTGGCGACTCTTCGAATCTTTGCATACCCATTTCCCAAAAGGAAACGAGTTGTCCCAATAATGTCAAAACCCTAGCTGAGGATATTTTTAGGCTTTTACCATTTCAAACTACTTTGTGAACTTGTACCTCTTCTATCTTCCCTTATGTGCAATTAATTGTTTATTTCCTTCAAGCATTTAATTTTTGTCAAAAGCAAAACTGAAATGTTTTCTTGTTTCTTTTTTTATAATCACTTTTTAAATTATAATTGTTGTATTTACTGCCTTCACAACGTGCAAATACATGACTACATGCCTTTACTGCTTATTTATTGCATAATCATGTTCAACATCATATTCCACTCGTGCCAAAACAAATCCTATAGCACCGCTTGATGAGTGGTTTCGCCCTTCCTATTTTATCACCCCTAAATTTGGAAAGGCTTATTTGCGGTAAAACTAGTCGATTAGCGGTGCAGTTGACGGTTACGTGCCTTTCCCCCTTGAGTTGTCCGCTCAAGGGTACCACTCTAAAACCCCATAGAAACCTTAATCCATTATACTGCTGCATGCATCGTGGTCAAACCTAGCTAGGTTAATGTGTTGTCCGCACAATGGCCTTTAAGACAGCCATGTCCAAAGTCCACCGGGTTTTCATAAATCCCAATGGACATAATCACGTTCTGTGCATTTATTTGGAGAACTGAATGCTTGTATACTAATCATAAATGTTAAATAGTCGAGTCTGGTAGGGGTACGGGCCTAATCATGTTTATCTTGCGGAAATATGAGGCACGAGGTCTCTAGATTCGGCATGGTTAGAAATATTAACCCAAAGCTTCTAAACTGGTGGGAGAAATATTCACCCAAAGCTTCTGAACTGGTGGAAGGATCTTCATTCTAGTGATAAGACACTTGTCAAGAAATACTTGGGTAACCTACCCTCTTTCCTAGACATTCAACCCAACAACATATTGATCGAGGCTGCCACCTTATTCTGTGATAGTGAAAGGGTCGTCTTTCATTTTGGGGACATTGAAATGACACCATTGCTAGAGGAAATAGGAGGACTGGCGAGGCTAATATGGGAAACCCCTAGGTTGTTAGTGCCTGAAAACCGCACAGGCAATGGTTTCTTTACAATGATGGGTGTAAAGAAGAATGCAGAGTTAGAGTGTCTGAACAAGTCGTACATCCCTTCCGAGTACTTGTATGAAAGGTACAGTCACAACAAATCATACCGTATCTTCCATGACGAATTCTCCATCACATCTTTGGAACATATTCACCGTAGGGTATTTTCCTTCATTTTTTGCTTCTTGGGGTTGATCGTGTTTCCAACAAAGAAAGAAAGGATCCACACTAGGTTAGCCATGGTAACCAAGACCCTGATGGAGGGAATTGGCGGGCAGACTTTCACCATCGTTCCTATAATCGTCTCAGACATTTATCAAGCCTTAGAACAATGTCAAAGAGGAGCTAAGCACTTCGAAGGTTGCAATTTGTTGCTACAACTCTGGTTCTTAGAACATCTCCAAAAGGGCCAGTACCGGCAAGAATTTCCATGAAGGGCATGGGACGACCACATTGCTTTCCATCACCCAAAGCGAATGACATATATTCCTGACAGGTTTGCTCAGCCCCAAACTGCCAAGGAATGGGTAGAGTTATTCAATAATCTGACTGAGGAGAAAATCCAATGGATGTTCAAATGGTTTTCAACAGATGAATTCATTATCTTGTCCATGGATGCACCATTTTTCGTTCTAATTGGTTTGAGAGGAATATATCCTTACGTTCCTCTCCGGGTTATGAGACAAGCGGGCAGAAAGCAAATTATACCAAGGGTCGACATGATGAGTCATTTCCGAGCCGATTTTCAGGATGATGATGTTCCCCACAAGTGCCAAGCCCAACACATGTGGCACTGTAAGACCATAATGGAAAAGGACACGATCGAACCAGACAGATACCACGTAGGATGTACACCCTTCTACGTAGGGTGGTTAGACGACAACTAGGATGGTTTAAGCAGGCCGGGGTTCAGCCGAGGCCACAAAATCATAGATGAGAGGGCCGAGGCTCAGGTCAAGTATAACCAACTACGAAAGAGAATCCGTGAATATGAGAACCAGCACTGTGAGATACACGAAACCAACAAGAGATTTATTGAAGAATGGAAAGACATGGACGTCCGTTCCAACAGAAAGTTGGGATACTTGGAGCGAGGCATAGTCGAGCTGGACGGTAAGATCATCAAGAGGGTCGAAGACTGTCAAAAGGCTGAGGGAAATGAAGGTGGGCATCTGGCCAGAGTATATCTACTGCTAGGACTTTGTGAGCTGGGGAACCTGTTCGATTGAATCAAGAATGTCGAGTCTGGGGAAGGTCCTTCTGGGACCGAATATGATAGGATTTCTTTTCGCTTTATCAATGCAATAAGGCTAATGCCCATTAGTTATTTAATTTCATGCTTATTTAGGGGTCGTTTTGGATTCGTCTATTTTTACATTAATGAAATGACGCATTCTGGCATTTGGGTTCTCCAAATCTATTTGTCGCTAGGCTTACCTCGGGCACAACGAGGCTCCCAAATTAGGACACGCTATTCTTGGACTATGTGTTTAAATACCGAAATACTTTGTCATTATCCTCACTGACTTGGCTACCTTTTGTTTTTGTTTTCTTTCTTTTATTATTCCCCTCCCCAAAGGTTGGCTCGTGCACTCTTGCATCATCATCCTACTACACAAGATCCAGGGGCCCTCCACCCTCTCCTCCTTCTAGTCCTCCCAAAGGAAGAAGCAAAGGCAGAGGGAAAATGGAAGATTCAAGCAATGTCAGGAAAGAGAATACAGTTGAACGGGTAGAGGCTCCTGACGGCCAGGGTATTCAAGTTCAGAATTACACCATGTCACAGCTCGAACAGAAGTTGTTGAGGCTCTAGGGAGAGCTTGAGCAGGTCCGAAATTTGGCAAATTATCATTCATGCTCAGTGTTCCAGACGTCAACCATCCCAACACCCAAAATCCCATACCTCCTCAAAACACCCCAAATAAGCAAAATCATCCCACAGCTCATCACAAAACCACTCCACCAAATAATCAAACTCTTCCAACGCAATGCAATACCTGCCATGCTCAAAAAAATACTCCACTACTCATCCCCGAGCCACAAAATTCCACAAATGACCACCTTTACGCCCAGATGTCAGGCCATCACAACAACCCCATCTACGTGGAGACTATGCCACACTCCACCCAACCCATCTCATACACACCAGAGTCTAGTGAAAAGGATTTGCTTATTAAGAATTTGGCTGAAGAACTTAAGAAGCTGACCAGCCGGATTCAAGGCATTGAGGGAAGCAAATGAGTCGAAGGGCTGAACTACGAAGCTCTCTGCATAGAACTCAATTTTGAACTTCCCGAGGGGTACAACCCTCCTAAGTTCGAGATGTTCGATGGTACAGGTGATCTGAGGGTCCATCTGAGGACCTATTGTGATAAGCTGGTTGGAGTAGGTAAAAATGAAAATATTCGCGTGAAGCTGTTCATGAGGAGCTTAACAGCAGATGCTCTGTCTTGGTACATCACCCAAGACCCTAGGAAATGGCCAAATTGGGTAAGGGTGGCATCCGACTTCATGGACCGGTTCAGGTTTAATACAGAGAACACGCCAAATGTGTTCTACATTCAGAATCTTAAGAAGAAGCCTACGGAAACCTTTCGTGAGTATGCTACTCGCTAGAGATCTGAAGCTGCTAAGGTCAGGCCCGCCTTAGACAAACAAAAAATGAATAAGTTCTTGGTCCGAGCCCAGGATCCACAATATTACGAGTGGTTGATTGTGATTGAGAACCATAAATTCTCTAATATTATTAAATTGGGAGATAGAATTGAGGAAGGAATTAAAAGCGGTATGGTCATCAAATTTGAAGCCTTACAAGATACAAATAAGGCCCTACATACTGGCGGTGTGTCCAAGAATAGAGATGTGGGAGCCGCGATGGTTGCACAGAGAACCAAATCCCCACTGAAATATCAAACCTATCAAACACCACCACTCACATATCAGCCAGCACCTCCACAAACTTACCAAGCAACCTTGCCCGTATACCAAACACCACCACCAACATATTAGTCATCCCCACCACCTACCTATCAACCTACTTCACCCAGATATTCCCAGCCCGCTCATGTTTACCATAGCTATAACTCTTAACCATCCCACTATCAGTCACCCCTACTCGCCAAAACTTCCCTAGACCTCGGCCCAACTTTGATCGCAGACATCCTAAATAATATACTGCCATTGCCGAACCTATCGACCAGCTGTACGAAAAACTGAGGGCTGCTGGTTATTTTACCCCCATCCCTGTTGTAACCCCTGAGAATCCTGTGGGTTAATCCAAATAAGTTATGTGCATACCACTCTGGCATGAAGGGACACACAATCAATGAATGCCTCTCCTTGAAGTATAAGATACAGTCCCTAATCGACAACAAGATCATTGTAGCAAAGGAATCCACTCCCAATGTCCGCAACAATCCACTCCCAGACCATAAGGTTGGAGGCATCAACATGATCGAAGTAGAAGAATATTGGGACCCAGAGGCGTCGATTGGGTTGATCATAGAAGGTGATGACCCAAAGAAGCCAACAGTTACACTTAATCCAATCGTAGTCCAGATTCAGCCATTTGGGGATGTTGAGGTAGTTGTGTCAGTACCTTTTGAGTTTGAAGCAGCACCACCCGCAAAGGCACATGCGCCGTTTGAGGTCGAACTTATGCCACCGGCAAAAGCACCCGCACCATTTGAGGATGTAGTCATGCCACCTGCTAAGGCACATGTTCCGTTTGAAGTAAAGATAGCTGCACCAATCACAGTGGCGGTGTCAACCACGCCGCCTTTCCACACCGATGCCATACCATGGGATTATGTAGCCGAAGCAAGAAGAAAGGGAAAAGTCAAGATTGAAGAAACTACTGCTGCAGAGAGAATGACAAGGACCGACAGGGTCTATACTCCAGAACATTTGGCGGAATCAAGCAAACAGGCTTCCAACAGGCCGCCCATCGTTGAGATGGGCCTAGGTGACCTTTGGAGGAAGGTGCAGGCTAAAGAATATTCTGTCATTGACCAGTTGAACAAAACCCTAGCTCAGATATCCATTCTGTCATTGTTGTAAAATTCAGAGGCACTCATAAATGCTTTGATGGAAGTGTTGAACGAATCGTATGTGCCAAACAATATCACCTGCGGGGAAATGGCCAATATGGTAGGCCAAGTGCTGGAGAGCCATAAGATCACCTTTCACGAGGACGAGCTGCCGCCTGAAGGGCTAGGTCATAACAAAGCACTGCACATCACCGTGCAATATGAGGACTACTTCATCACCAGGATTATGATCGACGGGGATCAAGTATCAATATCTGTCCATTGACCACGCTCAATAAATTGGGCAAAGGGATCTACGAGATAAGAGAGGGGTCAATGAATGTAAAAGATTTTGGCTGTTTGTAGAGGTCCACCATCGGCGAAATCAACCTTTGTTTGCAAATGGTGCCTACGTGGTTCGAAGTTGAATTTCAGGTGATAGACATATCGGCATCCTATAATCTGCTACTAGGATGGCCATGGATACATGTTGCTGGAGACGTGGCATCAACGCTGCATCAGGCAGTGAAATTTGAATAGAACCATCAAGAAGTAATCATCCACGGAGACGGAAGTAATCCTATTTATAGTCGCCAGACCATTCTGGTACTCGGAGGAACAAGGAAGGTGGGTGGATAAACTTACTACCATATTGAACAAGTCAACGCAGTGGATAAAGACAAATGGTGGGATAGCAAAATCGAGAGTATACTAAACTGGAGCGGGTACGAGCCTGGCAAATGACTCAACAAGAACCTCCAAGGGATTTCCAAACCTATACAGTTGAAGCGTCGTGGCACCATCTTCGGTCTGGGATACAAATATACATGGGAAGCGTATCAGAATTGGTCGCCACCATCGCGCGGTCCCTATTACCCATTGGAACAACCCATCCTACAATAAGAGCTTCAATGTTCAAAACATTTGTTCAATTTATCAAAAGCACTTTTACGTTTTTATGAATCAATATTTATTACTATCATTTTCCTCTCATTACTTTATCTATACAGCATTACTATTACTTGTCTTGATGAACCGATGACTGTGACATGCAACGAGACAACGCAACAAACAGACATCGATTCAGAAGAAGAAGATGATATACCTAACGAGATTGTCAGGGAAGTCAAGGATTTTGAGAATAGACCTAAGTCCAATCTGGACGAGACCAAGATTATCAACCTGGGAGTTCACAGAATGTCAAGGAAACTCATATCAGCATCCATCTGTCGCCGTCAGGGAAGGAGGAATACACTGAATTCTTGAAAGAGTATGAGGAAATATTTGCATGGTCGTACAATGACATGACTGGTCTAAGCACATCCATTGTTTCTCACAAGCTTCCAACCAATCAAATGTGTCCACCGGTAAAACAGAAGCTCAGAAAGTTCAAGCCTGACATGAGTTTGAAAATCAAGGAAAAAGTTACCAAGCAAATCAACGCCAAGGTTCTCAGGGTAGTTGAGTACCCGACATGGTTAGCCAACATCGGGCCAGTGCTGAAGAAATATGGGAAAGTCAGAGTCTGTGTCAACTACCAGAATCTCAACCAGGCCAGTCCAAAAGATAATTTCTCTTTGCAAAATATACACATCTTGATTGAAAATTGCGCCAAGCATGAACTACAGTCATTCGTGGATTGCTTCGATGGTTACCGTCAGATCTGGATGGATGAGAAAGATGTTGATAAAATGGCTTTCATTATTCCGTGGGGACTATACTGCTACAAGATGATGCCATTCAGTCTAAAGAACGCTGGGGCCACCTACATGAGATCTATGACCACTATTTTCAATGATATGATACACAGGGAGATCGAGGTATACGTGGACGATGTTATTATCAAGTCCAAGAAAGCTACTGACCACATAGAAGATCTGAGGAAGTTCTTCAATAGGTTGAGGAAATACAATATGAAACTCAACCCCGCAAAGTGTGCATTCGGGGTCCCTGCTGGGAAATTGCTCAGTTTCATTGTCAGCCGTCGAGGGATAGAATTGGATCCGTCAAAGGTTAAATCCATCCAAGAGTTACCACTACCAAGGAACAAGAAAGATGTGATGAGTTTCCTAGGACGCCTTAAATATATCAGCCGGTTCATAGTGCAGTCTACAGTTATATCTGAGAAAATTGTCAAGATATTGAATAAGGATGTTGCAACTAAATGGACCGAGCATTGCCAAAAAGCCTTCGATAGAATTAAGGAGTACTTGTCAACACCTCCGGTATTGGTACCACCTCAGCCAGGTAGACTGTTACTACTCTACCTTGTAGTATTAGATGAAGCTTTCGGCTGCGTTCTAGGGCAGTACGACGAAACAGGAAGAAAAGAAGAGGCCATATATTATCTAAGTAAGATGTTCACTCCATACGAATATCGGTATTCTCTATTGGAACGTACCTTCTACGCTTTCACTTGGGTAGCCCAAAAGTTAAGGCACTACTTTTGTGCCTACACCACATATCTCATATCAAGGATGGATCCCTTGAAGTACTTCTTTCAGAAACCCATGCACACTAGCAAGCTGGCTAAGTGGCAAATCCTGCTGAGTGAATTCAACATTGTCTATGTGACTCAGAAAGAGGTCAAGGGACAAGCATTGGCAGACCATCTTGCTAAGAACCCTATGGATGGAGAATACGAACCCATGAAAACGTATTTTCCCGATGAAGAGGTGTCATTCATAGGAGAAGACATTGTAGAATCCTATGAAGGTTGGAGAATGTTTTTCGATGCAGCGGCAAACTTTAAAGGAGTCGGCATCGGAGCTGTCGTGGTATCGTAAACTGGTCAACATTATCCGGTATCTGCTAAACTCAGATTCCTCTGCACCAACAATATGGCGGAATATGAAGCTTGCATCTTAGGGCTCAACATGGCCATTGACAGGAATGTTCAGGAGCTGCTAGTAATTGGTGACTAATACTTGCTTATAAATCACGTACAAGGAGAATGGGCTACTAAGATTTCCAAGATACTACCGTATCTGCACCACGTGCAGGAATTGAGAAAGAGGTTCACGAAGATAGAATTTCGGCACGTCCACAGAATTCAGAACGAGTTCGCCGATGCATTGGCCACTCTATCATCCATGATACAACACCTAGATAAAAACTTCATCGACCCTATCCCAGTGAAGATCCATAGCCAGCCAGCCAGCTTACTGTGCCCATGTTGAAGAATAAGCAGACGGAAAGGCGTGGTTTCATGATATCAAGGAGTAATTGGCAAAGGGAGAATACCCAGAGCATGCAAATCATACTCAGAAACACACGCTCCAGAGATTGTCCAACAACCTCTTTCATAGAGGAGGAATCTTGTACATGAGGACTCCCGATCTGGGATTATTGAGATGTGTCGATGCAAAGAAAGCCTCCAAATTACTTGAAGAGATATATGTTGGGACCTGCAGCCCACATATGAATGGTTTTGTCTTAGCTAAGAAGATACTTAGAGCCGGTTATTCCTGGATGACTATGAAAACAGACTGCATCCAGTATGTCCAGAAATGCTACCGATGTCAGGTACATGCAGATATGATAAAGGTACCTCCAAACGAGCTCAATGTAACAAGTTCACCATGGCCCTTCGCCGCTTAGGGAATGGACGTCATTTGACCAATCGAGCCTATGGCCTCTAATGGACACAGGTTCATCTTGATGGAAATTGATTATTTCACTAAATGGTTCGAAGCAGCATCTTACAAAGCAGTGACTAAGAAAGTCATGGCAGACTTTGTCCGCGACCGTATTGTTTGTCGATTCGGAGTTCCCGAGTCAATCATCACCGACAATGGCTCCAATCTCAGCAGTGACTTGATGAAATCTATATGCGAGACCTTCAAAATCAGGCACAAGAATTCCATAGCATATAGACCTCAGATGAATGGAGTTGTATAAGCCGCCAACAAGAACATCAAGAAGATATTAAGGAAGATGATGGAAAAGCACAAGCAGTGGCATGAGAATTTATCATTTACCTTACTCGAATATCGCACCAAAGTCCGCACATCAACTGGGGCAACCCCTTATATGTTGGTTTATGGTACCGAAGTTGTTATTCCTGCCGAAGTTGAGATTCCATCCTTAAGGATCATACAAGAAGCTGAGCTCAGGGATGCATAGTGGGTAAAGAGTCGTTATGAGCAACTGGCCCTCATAAACGGGAAAATAATGAATGCAGTATGCCATGGTCAACTTTATCAGAATAGAATGACCAGAGCTTTCAACAAAAGGGTCACGCCAAGACAGTTCACACTAGGGCAGCTGGTGTTGAAGAAGATCTTTCCACATCAAGATGAAGCCAAAGGGAAATTCTCTCCCAGCTGGCAAGGCCCATACATGGTTCTTAAAGTACTGACAGGAAGAGCTCTTATACTTGCAGAAATGGACGGAGAAGTCTGGCCAAAACTAATCAATTCATATGCAGTTAAAGGCTATTACGTGTAATCCGTTATGCTTTTATCAATGATGTAAATTGAACTACGCCTGACCTGATTCCCATTTAAGAGGGGATACGTAGGCAGCCTATGGGTTCGGTCACAATTCAATAAAAATTTCATGTTCCGCGCAATTGGAAACTAGGACAGAATTTTGAGGAGAACCCTCAAAATTCCGAAGCAAATTAATCGCCGCATGTGCAACAGTCAGAAGCATCAACCAATCAAAATGGGGCAGAATTTTGAGGAGGATTGTAATGTCTTGAACCGTGTCACGGTCGTCGGTTCATCTAAACAATTTTAAAATATATGTTTATACTATATCTTTACAAATCATGCATACCTACTCTTGAAAACAGTTTTGTTTAGTAAACACTACCCCGATGATATGAACAGAATCATCAGATCGAGCCGAACAGGTCAAGCAAGGCCAGCGGGGATACGAACCAACCTTCCCCATTTACAGAACTCACGATTTTTTTTTTTAGATGCAGGCACAAAGATTGCAAAAGCCCAAAATATATTGTCCGCCCAAAGGAAAAACATTGTTCAAAGATACGATTCTCAAAGCCGTCGCACTTGCCGACATTTGTTATCAACACAAACAAACAATGCTCCGTAGTCACAATGATCACAATACCGCAATCTACTACCAGCTAAGAAACTCTACTGTCATTTATTTAAATCTTGCATAAGGCTAACTTTCTGCCTTCCACTTGCATAAGGCTACCTTTCTGCCTTCCTCTACATAAGGCTAAGCTCTGCCTTCATCTTGCATGGGACTAAGCTCTGTCCCCATTTTGCATGAGGTTAAGCTCTACCTCCATCTGCATAAGGATACCTTTCTACCTTCATCTGCATAAGGTTACCTTTCTGCCTTCCTCTATATAAGGCTAAGCTCTACCTTCATATTGCATGGGACTAAGCTTTGTCCCCATTTTGCATGAGGTTAAGCTCTACCTCCATCTGCATAAGGCTACCTTTCTGCCTTCATCTGCATAAGGTTACCTTTCTGCCTTTCTCTGCATAAGGCTAAGCTCTACCTTCATCTTGCATGGGACTAAGCTTTGTCCCCATTTTTCATGAGGTTAAGCTCTACCTCCATCTACATAAGTCTACCTTTCTGCCTTCATCTGCATAAGGATACCTTTTTGCCTTCCTCTACAAAAGGCTGAGCTCTTCCTTCATCCTGCATAGGACTAAGCTTTGTCCCCATTTTGCATGAGGTTAAGCTCTACCTCCATCTGCATAAGGCTACCTTTTTGCCTTCCTCTACAAAAGGCTGAGCTCTTCCTTCATCCTGCATAGGACTAAGCTTTGTCCCCATTTTGCATGAGGTTAAGCTCTACCTCCATCTGCATAAGGCTACCTTTTTGCCTTCAGCTGCATAAGGCTACCTTTCTTCCTTCCTCTACATAAGGCTAAGCTCTGCCTTCATCTTTCATGGAACTAGGCTTTGTCCCATTTTGCACGAGGTTAAGCTCTACCTCCATCTACATAAGACTACCTTTCTGCCTTCATCTACATAAGGCTACCTTTCTGCCTTCCTCTGCATAAGGCTAAGCTCTTCCTTCATTTTGCATGGGACTAAGCTTTATCCCCATTCTGCATGAAGTTAAGCCCTACCTCCACTTGCATAAGGCTACCTTTCTATCTTCCTCTGCATAAGGCTACCTTTCTTCCTTCCTACCTGCATGAGGCTAAGCTCTGCCTCCAATTTACTTTTTCATCGAGACTAAACGCTGTCTCTTAAGCACTATTTACATCTCTTTTCTTTCGGGCTAAGCTCTGCCCTTCAATTCGCAAGACTAAGCTCTGTCTTGTCCACATCATATTACTGCATTTCATGGGCTAAAATATCCCCAACCTGTCAAAAGGCGTCATCGTTCGGAGGCACCATCTGCATGGCTCGAGAACACCATGTCATGGCCTTAGGATCTCTTCCAATTTTGCATATCATTCATAGGCCTCATCGTTCGGAGGCACCATCTTCATGGCCCGAGAACATCATTTCATGGCCTACGAATCCTTCGTCAAACAATTCATGGCCCAGGACATCATGGTCTGAGGACGTATTCCTTAACCGTCCGAAGACAACATTCATAGTCCGACGGGAACTTGCATCATGTTTAAATTTACGCACAATATGCGCTTGTATTGTTTAATTTGCAGGTAACCCGGCAAGTGAGGACTATCCTAGCAGGAGCGCTCCCGCTCCAGTTCTCCTAACCACTCCCATAAACAGTTCACTCATCCAGCCCTATATGTTGTGTCCGTTCTTGTAAAAAACTCCCTCGGTATACTTTGTTGATGGGTGCGAAACTACATATGGCCTAATTCCTGTAAAACCAAGGATATGTAGGCAACTCAGAAGCCAGGGTACGGCCTAAATATCTCCAAATAGTTACGCTCGGTCAAAATTGGCCATCATATCTTTACCCGACAACTCTTTCATCCTTCCCAGGTAAAGAGAGGCAGCTGTTGACATCCAATTTTTCCTCAAAGTATTTTTAATTTGCATATATACCTGCAAAATCATGCATTAATAGCAGTTGGTATTTTTCTATAAGTTTCCTATATTTTTATTAATTTATTACAATTTATCCAGTATTTCATTTTCAATAATTAATTAAAAAATTGGATTACAAATGATTTCAAAAATGTTTCTTGACCTAATGTATTTTTTTGGTCCTATCAAGACAAAATTATTTCACAATTATCCAAATTGGCACTCTTTGGCTATAAATGCAATAACTTTGTAATTATGGCCTAATCATATGTTTTATACTATTTTTTATCCAATAATTAGTAATTTTATATTTTAATACTAATTAATAAATTTAACTAAATTTACTAATTATCAATTTCATTTTATACAATTATTAGCTATTTTTATAAGTTATTTTATCTAATTTAATTGGGTATTTAACAATTAGCCACCTTTATTTCAATTGTAGCCTAAATTGACGTAACCCCTAACCCAATTGAATTAACCCAACAGATCCAAGCCCAGTTCTTACACTACCCGGCCCAATCCAGGATTCAATCTCGACCGTTGATCAAATTTGTTCAACGGTCTAGATCATCCCTTCCATAATTAACCTAAAGACTACCCCTCCCCCCTCCCCCCCCCCTTCTCTCATTTTTCCCTCACTCACTGAGCCGTCTATCAACTCTCTCTCAAACTCTCTCATCTCTCCAACTCCCTCCAAAAACCTGGCCCCTTCTCCGGTCATCGCCTTGCTGAAATCCATGGTGATTCCACTACCTACAGCCTTATACCTCCCTCTTTAGCGTGTGTCATCGCTTCTGAGGCCCTCGAGTGAACCAGAGGCGGTTCATTCACCTCCTACGATCTCATGCAATTTTGTCCGGCCATCCATGGCCGTCCGAGTAAGATCTCACCACTTTCCGATTGAAACTGGTAATATTTTGAGTTTTTCTTCTCCTTTCTAGGTTCTCTTTGAAACCCTAACTTTTAAACCTTCCGATTCTTTTAGATCTGTAACAGATCTATACCTATTATGAGTTCTTTCCATGTTTTCTTTAAAGATTCTTTAGTTTCCTAAACGATTTTTTTTTTCTGTCACGACCCAAAATCCTTAAGGTCGTGGTGGCGCCGGACACAAGGTCAGGCAAGCCAAAACATTAATTAATTGAAATAACTTTCCAGTTTTAACATTCTCAAAATTGTTACCTTTTCTTGCATTTCATAATCAAATAAATAAATTTTAGTAAACTTAAATACGACAGCACATCAATTCAGTTTAATGAAATAAATCCCAACACGTCCCCAGAACCCGGTGTCACAAGTACATGCGAAATTTCTAAAACTTTTACAAATATTACAAAGTCTGTCCGAAATACGACTTGACCAGGAAATTTAAAATGAAACAGATACAGTATGAAGGTGACTCGGTCAGCTGCGGATCGCCTCCGGAAGATGCAGCTCGCTTAAGTCTCCGAATCCTCCACATTGCTAAGAAAGTACCTGTGCAATAAAATGCACGGCAAGTGCAGCATGAGTACAAAAACAACGTGTACTTAGTAAGTCGCCCGCCTAACCTCAGAGAGGTAGTGACGAGAGGGCAAATTAGACTCTTACTAAGGTCCAACAATACAACATATGACAAAATATGATGAAATACAATAGACATGTAAGACAGTAGACAACGAGTACATATCAAGTACAGAAATCCAGGTAATCACTGAGAATAAACAACAATGTACACTTTCCCCTTTCCCAAATACATGTCAAGCCAATACCAACAAAATAGTACCAAATAGTCATGCGCACACAAAAGTAAGACAACTGGCCGGAGTCATAAGATAGTCAGTCTCTCTATGCACTGCCGAAGAATCGATCGGCCCGTCCCAAAAGTGCATCTCTCAACCTCTCCATGCACTGCCGAAGGATCGATCGACCCTTCCCAAAAGTGCGGCTCTCAATCTCTCTATGCATTGCCGAATGATCGATCGGGCCGTCCCAAAATTTCATCTCTCAATCTCTCTACACACCGCCGAAGGATCGATCGGCCTGTCCCAAAAGTGCGGCTCTCAATATAATAATCCTCTCTGTGCACTGCTGAGGGATTGACCGACCCGTCCCAAAAGTGCACCTCTCAATATAATACGGCTAGCCTTCTCGCGAATCATACCTGCGACTCAGGTGATCATAAGAATACATGCACAAGTACATGGTCTTCCTGCTCGCGAATCACTCAAGCGACTCAGGAACCCAAGTTACATATCCACATTATAAATTCTTATTTTATCAAGAAACAAGTTTTTCTCAGAAAAATGGTAAAGTCTTTATTAAAAGAAACATGAAATATAGGTTTTGAAATCATTATTTTTGAAACTCATTTGTCCAATTTAGTAACTCTCCATAATACAACCCAGTCCAGATACACAAATATATTCACAGCGGAAATAACTTTATTTTAGAAGGTTAACAATATGAACTCTAGGTTTCTTTTTAAACATTCAATTACGTTTTCGGTCATATTAGTAGTTCAATATTACAGGGAGGGTTACAGGTACACACATAAAGCATGTTAGTGGGTCCTAGGCTACCCGGACATTGCATAATAGTAGCTACGCGCGGACTCCCGTCACCTCGTGCATACGTAGCCCCCAAAGATAATAACATGTATTGAATAAATTCACCTAGGGGGACGATTCCCCCTCACAAAGTTAGAAAGGAGACTTATCTCACTCCGAAATTCCAACACCGGCTTCCAATCCCTTCCGATAAACCCAACAGACGCGCAACGCTCCGAAACTACCACATAAATGACAAAGCAATGAAAATTCATCCTAATACTCACAACAAATTCAGATTATATACTTTCCCAACCCCGCTCGGAGAAATGACCAAAATGCCCTCGGGTCCACGTGCCCGAAAATTCGAAATTCTCGAAGATACCTTCTACCCATAGCCTTACTAACTCAATTATATAATTTACTCTCATGCTCATGCTCATGCTCAATTCGTGGTTAAAATCCCAATTTTTCAGTATTCTAGGTTTCTTCAAAGTTTTCCCAATTCCCCTACAAATTTTATGCTCAAACCCATGCAATAACTTTGCATTAATCTTAGAAATGATTAGAATCCTCTTACCTCTTAAGCTTGATGAAATCCCTCTTGAAAAGCTCTCCAAATTCGTCCATAGCTTTTGAAAAATGAAAGAGAATGGCCAAAAATCCCGTTTTAAACAACACTGCCCAGATCTTTCCTCTCCGCGATCGCGGGAATACCTTCACGATCGCAGAGGCCAAGCCCCAGCCTTCTACGCGAACACATTGCACCTCCTGCGATCGCATAAGCCAACCAGCAGCCCCTCCGAATTCCTTCTCCGCGATCGCAGCTACCCGCATGCGATTGCACAAGCCTGCCCACCCCTTCACCGTGATCGCACACCAGAACCCGCGATCGCGTAGACCAAATTCTTCGCCCCTCAATTTCCTCTCCGTGATCGCACAGCTAAGGCTGCGATCGCATAGAACACCAGCAGCACCAGAAACCAGCAACATCAAAACACTCCAAAATGACCCGAAACACACCCGAGACCCCGTCCAAACACATGACTCAGTCCCATAACATGACACGGACTTTCTCGAGCCCTCAAATAACATCAAACAATGACGAAATCACAAATCACACTCAAATCCAATTCTTTAAGAACTTAGAATTTCAAATTTCTATATCCGATGCCGAAACCTATCAAATCACGACCGATTGATCTCAAATTTTGTGCACAAGGCATATTCAACATTGCGGACCTGCCCCAACTTCCGGAATCGCATTCCGACCTCGATATCAAAACTTCCACTCCCGTCCGAATTTCTCAAAAACCTTCAAATTTCTATCTTTAGCCAAACGACTTCAAAATGACTTTCGGACATCCGAATTCACTTCCGATCGTGCTCACAACTCCAGAATCACCATACGGAGCCATCCCCAGACTCAGAATCCCAAATGCACATCTACCTCACTGATACGCACTTCAACCCCAAATTCATGAATCCTTATAAAATGCTAACTTCCATAATATACGCCGAAACGCTCCCGAGTTATCCAAAACCTGATCCGGACATACACCCAAGTCCGAAATCATCATACGAACCTGATGGAACCTTCAAATCCTGATTCGAAGATTGACTACTCAAAATTCCAATCTTAGTTGATTTCTCCAACTTAAGGCTTCTGAAATGAGAATTTCCTTTCCAAATCAATTCTAAACTTCCTGGAATTCAATTCTGACCACGCCCACGGGTCATAATACCTGAAATGAAGCTGCTCACGACCGCAAATCGCTGAACGACGCGCTAGAGCTCAAAATGACCGGTCGGGTCGTTACATTCTCCCCCACTTAAACTGAGGTTCGTCCTCGAACGTGCTAAGAGCTGCTCTAGAGGTACCTATAATCATTTTTTAACATCTCGAGCACCTGCCCGTGCTACCACAGCCCAGTCGAGCACAATATCTTGGTCAAATCTGGATATTCCTTATTTATCCATGTAATGAGCTCAGAATTCATTCAAACACCTGAAATTTCTCTGTCCAGGCCTGGTTTCAATATATATGAACACTGCATCAACTAGCACTCGCTATACCAGATTATTACTGCATGCCTTTGCCGAATCGGCACCATGCACAGGACAACTCATCATCTGACCACAATGACGCTCCTGAACCTTAATAGCCAAAATTCCACGAATCTGATGCTCGCAATGCACCTCATAACATTATACATACACCTTGCTATAATTTTGACGATACCACCACAACGGAGGAAATGTGCAGAAATTCATACTCATCTGCAGAATTAACAAGTCCTTGAATACTTCATCTTGACTAGAATCATCACTTTAGTATGAACCTGAATAATGGTATTTGTTCTTTATATACACTTCACATAACCTTATTACATTGATCCTTTATCCGATAATCTCGTCTCACCCAGTACGAACTGCTCAGACATCAAGTCACCCCAAACATGGCTAACATTAACAGCCTCACATGATACCACATCGCCCAATAGGCCATAACTCGACACGATAATAAGAAACGACTCAGGACGGGACTATTTAGCTCACTCGAATAATACGAATTCTTACCAGAAAGTAGGAAATAAAACACAAGAAAATAAATACATATTAACCCTTCTCATCATCACACTTTTGCAGCGTGCAACCCGATCCAAATAACTTCACCGTGGCGGCGTGCCACCCGATCCAAATAACATAAAACTCACGTAAGGAAATACATACAGAGCTGATTTGCTCACTATTACAATTTACTGAATATCCATCATAAGCACGCTAAGTGCACAATACCATCCTGGGGAGACTGATAAAGTCGTAGGCTATAAAACTCAAGCACCATATATATATATATATATATATATATATATATATATATATACACTCTGAATCTGAAGAGTTGCCCTGCTCACATAACATCCCTACTATGCGGGACCTCAACACATAAGAAATTATCAAAGCCGTTTCACAACTCACACGACACAATCACAACAACGCATGAATTCGACGAAGACGGAACAACGCCCGCAGTTCTAATATCTTTCCATGAAAAGATGGTCTACTGAAAGGAACATGCCTCGCTCACACGAAGCCCATAATCATATATAAATCCATCCACAAACATCGAGCCACCTTGCTCGCACCAAACTTAGCTATTAGCTTTTACCTGGGTCCACATACCCTACTTTCTCTCATAATACGTGAGAACAAACGACATCACCGGGACTAACACCCCAAAATCCATAATCAACTTAATCGAACGCCCTTCAAGCATAAATTCTCAATTGAGCAATATTGCACTTCTTCATACTCAGTCCAAATCTGAAATCCATTAAGTGACCACATGTCACACTTTATACAATCTTTTCGCGGTCATGCTTCCGCGACCTTCCACACCAGGCAACAAGTATGTCCATCCATAACACCGACCACACTAAGGCCGAAAAACACATCAAGAGCCCATGACCAGGGCACAAGCCTCTTTCACCGAATGTCAATCTCAGGTGACACTGAAGATAATACCAGCTTACACTGAACTTTCGAATCACTTTGTCTTGCCCTTCCGAGCTCATGACATCCTCATAAACGTCGGACCTGAATCTCGATTCTTACTCCCCGTTACATACTGCTCTCCGCACCTAACATGACAATACAAGGTAGTGCAAGAATTTCCATCATAACTGCTGAACCACTAATACAGTGAACACTTCATCATATGGAACCATTTTACTTAACTCAATTCAAGTGTACCATCTCAACACACGAGTGAATTCCCATTATCACCCAATCATGCAAATCCTTAAGTAGTAGTCTATACCACCATAACCCTTTCGGGGTCCGCCTACACCTGACAGCCCATAGCATTCAAATGCTTCCACACGAGATCCGTTATGACAGCCGACAAGCCCCGCACACACCGACACAAACCACATGCATAACTAAATCACATCAAATGAACCGATCACTACCGCAAATTTTCCAGTTCAACCATGGCTAATCAATCTATCTTCTTTTAATCATCTTCAATTGCCTCAGGAACAATAACAACTTCCTTCGACCCATAGCAAACTCAACCCTCACTCATCCCGAGTGACCTTGATTCACGAGACTACGCTGCCAAAATCGCACAACCCGTCTCACACCCTTCTGCTAATTCTTTTCTTCAATCCGGAGTCTATTCCTCTCACTCCTCTAATATTATCATGCATGTTGAAACATGTCATAGAACATTCCAACCATCCTCCTCTTTCTCAAAAATCATTCTGCAAAAGCTCGATTCTCGACCATATTGGTGCCTGAAATCTTTAATTGTCGCATTCTTAACTTTTGAACTCACTAAGACCGCTATTGAGAGTCACCCACTCTGACTGCGAAGACAGTCCTCAACCCCATGCGAAGACAATCCTCAACCCCATGCAAAGACAATCCTACAACCCAACTGCAGATGGTGGGACTCCCCCACTTATCCCGAAGCTACTCCTTGCAACACTCTAGACCCTGCTGAGATTCTTCCTCTTCTGATAACACGATCTTTCTCATCCAACCCATCCAAATCTTCCAAATTATCTTGCTAGCACTCAATAAATACTCGAATTCCCTAGCACCATTAACACATTCTATCTCCTACCAACTAGCCACTAGGACCCCTCACAGAGCCTGCCAACCCCGCCATTGCTAACCTATCCCCAGAAGACAACCCACATGTAGGAATCACCTGCTGACACCTCCCAGCGACACTGAAATGCACGCTCTCTGCGACCTCAATACTCCATCCTACGCCCTGCTTCATTCCAGAATCATTCCTTGCCAACCGCATTCCTCAATACTTCCTCTCAATACTCTGACCCCACGCAACCAAAGAAACCATAGCACCGACAAACCTAACACATTCCATTCGATCAATGACAACGACTACACGTCACAGGTGCATATCCCATCTCACTTGAAGATCCCCCAGTCTTACTACTTTATCAACTTCAACTAAACCATCTAGAATCCAAATGCCTTTCCTCTGTCGGAACTAAAACACCGAAATCTCGAAATCACACTCTGATAAGACCTCCCTTCAACCATTCACCGCCCCCAACGTACGGGCAAGCATTCTATTATCATATCAGCACCACGTGACAATAAATTGCAACATCATCACCACCCGAGCACGGCCTTAAGGCTCCCAGAAACACAACTACTGAGCTGAAACAACATATTACCCTTCCACAGGGCCATAACAACAACTACGACCATTTACACATGGAAGCATATCGAATTACATCCGTAGCACCATTCCCATTCCTCAAATTCCCGATCCATAGCAAGCGCTTTGCGATGCGTAAGATTGAGTAGGAATGAACATAGACATAAGCCTCAAAGGAATAAACTCGCACGATGAAGAATCAAGAAGGGAAGTACTCCTAATTGCCTTGTAGCCTCTCGAAGATAAGTACAGACGTCTCTGTACCGATCCGCAAGATTCTACTAGACTTGCTCATGACTCGTGAGACTTATGGGAACCTAGAGCTATGATACCACGTTGTCACGACCCAAAATCCCTAAGTTCGTGATGGCGCCGGACATAAGGTCAGGCAAACCAAAACATTAATTAATTGAAATAACTTTCTAGTTTTAACATTCTCAAAATCGTTACCTTTTCTTGCATTTCATAATGAAATAACTAAATTTTAGTAAACATAAATATGACATCACATCAATTCAGTTTAATGAAATAAATCCCAACACGTCCCCAGAACCCGATGTCACAAGTACATGAGCAATTTTTAAGAATTTTACAAATATTACAAAGCCTATCTGAAATACGACTGGACCAGGAAATTTAAAATGAAACAGATACAGTATGAGGGTGACTATGTCAGCTGCGGATCATCTCCGAAAGATGCATCTCGCCTAAGTCACTGAATCCTCCACATTGTTATGAAAGTACCTGTGCAATAAAATGCACAGCAAGTGCTGCATGAGTACAAAAACAACATGTACTCAGTAAGTCGCCCGCCTAACCTCAGAGAGGTAGTGACGAGAGGGAAAATTAGACTCTTAATAGGTCCGACAATACAACATATGACAGAATATGATGAAATTCAATCGACATGTAAGATAGTAGACAACGAGTACATATCAAGTACAGAAATCCAGGTAATCACTGAGAATAAACAACAATGTAACTTTCCTCTTTCCCAAATACATGTCAAGCCAATACCAATAAAATAGTACCATAGTCATGCGCACACAAAAGTAAGACAACCGGCCGGAGTCATAAGATAGTCAGTCTCTCTATGCACTACCGAAGGATCGATCGGCCCGTCCCAAAAGTGCATCTCTCAACCTCTCTACGCACTGCCGAAGGATCGATCGGCCCGTCCCAAATGTGCGGCTCTCAATCTCTCTATGCACTGCCGAAGGATCGGCCCGTCCCAAAAGTGCATATCTCAATCTCTCTACGCACTACCGAAGGATCGATCGGCCCGTCCCAAAAGTGCGGCTCTCAATATAATAATCCTCTCTGTGCACTGCTGAGGGATCGACCGGCCTGTCCCAAAAGTGCACCTCTCAATATAATACGGCTAGCCTGCTCGCGAATCATACATGCGACTCAGGTGCTCATAAGAATACAAGCACAACTACAGGGCCTTCCCGCTCGCGAATCACTCAAGCGTCTCAGGCACCCAAAGTTACACATCTACATAATAAATTTGTATTTTATCAAAAAACCATTTTTCTCAGGAAAATGGTAAAGTCTTTATTAAAAGAAACATGAAATATACGTTTTGAAATCTTTGTTTTTGAAACTCATTTGTCCAATTTAGTAACACTCCATACTACAACCAGTCCAGATACACAAATATATTCACAGCGGAAACAACTTTCTTTTAAAAGGTTAACAATATGAACTCTAGGTTTCTTTTTAAACATTAAATTACATTTTCGGTCATATTAGCAGTTTAATATTACAGGCATGGTTACAGGTACACACATAAAGCATGCTAGTGGGTCCTAAGCTACCCGGACATGGCATAATAGTAGCTAGCACGGACTCCCGTCACCTCGTGCGTACGTAGCCCCCGAAGATAATAACACGTATTGAATAAATTCACCTAGGGGGACGATTCCCCCTCACGAAGTTAGAAAGGAGACTTATCTCGCTCCGAAATTCCAACATCGGCTTCCATTCCCTTCCGATGACCCCAACGGATGCGCAATGCTCCGAAACTACCACATAAATGACAAAGCATTGAAAATTCATCCTAATACTCACAACAAATTCAGATTATATACTTTCCTAACCCCGCTCGGACAAATGACCAAAATGCCCTCGGGCCCTGGGGCTCACGTGCCCGGAAATCCGAAATTCTCGAAGATACCTTCTACCCATAGCCTTACTAACTCAATTATATAATTTACTATAATGCTCATACTCAATTCGTGGTTAAAATACCAATTTTTCCATATTCTAGGTTTCTTCAAAGTTTTCCCAATTCCCTTACAAATTTCATGCTCAAATCCATGCAATAACTTTGTATTAATCTTAGAAATGAGAAGAATCCCCTTACCTCTGAAGCTTGATGAAATCCCTCTTGAAAAGCTCTCCAAATTCGTCCATAGCTTTTGAAAAATTAAAGAGAATGGCCAAAAATCCCGTTTTAAACAACACTATCAAGATCTTTCCTCTCCGCGATCTCGGGAATGCCTTCACGATCGCAGAAGCCAAGCCCCAGCCTTTTACGCGATCGTAATGCACCTTCTGCGATCGCGTAAGCCAACCAGCAGCCCCTCCAAATTCCTTCTCCATGATCGCAGCTACTCGCATGCAATCGCACAAGCCTGCCTAGCCCTTTACCGAGACCGCATACCAGAACCCGCGATCGCGTAGGCCAAATTCTTTGCCCCTCAATTTCCTCTCCGTGATCGCACATCTAAGGCTACGATCGCATAGAGCACCAGCAGCACCAGAAACCAGTAACAACAAAACACTTTGAAACCACCCCGAAACACACCCGAGACCCTCGGGACCCCGTCCAAAAACACGACTCGGTCCCATAACATGACACGGACTTGATCGAGCCCTAAAATAACATAAAACAATGCCGAAATCATGAATCACACTCAAATCCAATTCTTTAAGAACTTAGAATTTCAAACTTCTACATCTGATGCCGAAACCTATCAAATCACGACCGATTGACCTCAAATATTGCGCACAAGGCATATTCAATATTAAGGACTTGCCCCAACTTCCTGAATCGCATTCCGACCTCGATATCAAAACTTTCACTCCCGTCCGGATTTCTCAAAAGCTTTCAAATTTCTATCTTTTGCCAAACGACTTCAAAATGACCTCCGAACATCCTAATTGACTTCTGATCGTGCTCACAACTCCAGAATTACCATACGGAGCCATCCCCAGACTCGAAATCCCAAACGGACATCTACCTCACTAATACACACTTCAACCCCAAATTCATTAATCCTTCTAAAATGCTAACTTCCATAATATACGCTGAAACGCTCCCGGGTTATGCAAAACCCGATCCGGACATACACCCAAGTCCGAAATCATCATACGAACCTGCTGGAACCTTAAAATCCTGATTCGAAGATCGACTACTCAACATTCCAACCATAGTTGATTTCTCCAACTTAAGGCTTCCGAAATGAGAATTTCCTTTCCAAATCAATTCTAAACTTCCTGGAATTGAATTCCGACTACGCCCACAGGTCTTAATACCTTAAAAGAAGTTGCTTACGGTCTCAAACCGCTGAACGACGCGCTACAACTCAAAACAACCGATCGGGTCGTTACATTTTCGAACTAGGGTTTTCAAAATCCTTTTCAAAACAATTTTCTTTATGGTTTCTTAGCATTATTTCATGATTTTATCTTGTTTAAACATTATTTGAGCCTTTCCCTTTCATTTGAGTCATTTTGTATAAAAGCCCCAAATTTCTTGGGTACAATCTGTTAATCTAAGGTTGTTTACGATAATGTTTTTTACATGTTCCATTGTGACTGCTTTACTTTCGTGAACATTGTGTGACTTTGTGATTTTTGCTCCATACTTGCTGTTAGAGTTTCTGATTCTTTGTCTTCTACCTAAATCATGATTGCCTGCTGAGTTTATCACTGTTTATTACCGTTTGAACAATTACTCCTTAATTAAAGGAAGTACTTAAATTAGTATTATTCTAATTAGAGTTTAATTATATAATTGTGTTGAACTATTATTTGTTACCATATTTTTCTGTCTATTTTCAAACTATATATAATTCACTCCTCCATTATCAAAACACACGAACACACACATTGTTCGAGGTCTCTCTCTCTTTTACACACATACATACTCTCTACTGTTCTCTTTCTGATTACCTGCTATTATCAGACGGCTGCAAGCCAAGACTGATTATTCTACTTGCCTATTCTTCATTCTATGTTTGTCATCTCCTAACTGGTATGTCCTCAATTTAGTTTAAGCCTCAAAACAGTATGTTTCTTTTAGCACTTCATTTCATCATGTTCCTAATATGCTTCTACTTATGGTTTTGTTGTTTACCCTGCAATTAGCATGCCTACCTACTGCTTTACTAAGTATGATCCTTAATGAATCCCCTCCCTTAGACTCAACATGTTTACTAATGTGTTAGCTCTCTTGCATGCTGCTTTACTTATGTTTTCCTTTGATTCCTAGCATACCACGATATGCACTATATGTTACTTAGTCTCTATGTAATCCTGAACCCATGCTGGACCTACGCATGATTCTGTCACTATCTGTTTTCCCTATGTGCCTTATAGTTGACCCCAATCCCTCATCTCCCTGATTGTGGATACTGAACTTGTCTTGAAACCTTTGTTTTATGTGTGTTGTTTTGTTCTAAGTTGTTGTTCTGATTGTCTTACTCCTTTCCTTTTCAAACTGTTTCTTTATTAAATTAAGTTCTTCTTTTGTTCTCCAAAACTTATTTCAAACAAGTTATTTTCAAAAGTTGCTTTCTACTCAACCTTTTTCAAAACTATGTCAAGCACTCTCCTCTACTCCTAGAAATTTAGGTTCTGCCCCTCTAATGTGTGACTGCTTTGGGATCCTTATGAGATCCCTCTGAACTCTGATGATTAGAGCTGGCCTTTCCACACTGCACTTACTCATTATCGTTATGAAAATCTGAGTGTGACCACTGCCCGGGATCCGTTGAGGTCCTTAAGGAACACTGACACACCCGAATTATATGAAAGGCTGTGAAACACTGATGGCATTGATAACTTCTGGAGACCTTGGGCCTATCAGTAGGCTCCCTATAGTGTAACTTATTATTTTCTTATTCATTTATGTAATTTATACAAATGGTCTGTAATAATTATTTGTAAACAACTATTGGGGATGGATAGTGAAAAAGGGAAAAAAGGGTAACAATGCATGTTATAAATATTAAAGGGTAGAAACCATGCTATTAGGTTTACATTCCCTATTCGCGCAATAGAAATCATGTTTAGGATTAATGTGTGCAAAGCATATCATGCATTAGAAATCATGCTTTTTAGGCTTCATGAACACTGTTTCAGTGTCTTATTTTAGTACTGACATTTATCACTTAGAAATTATGTGATAGAATAAATAATGCTAATAATTGATGTCCTCTGCAACCATGTTTCATACTGCTATGCACATTTATAAATCCTGTCCCTAGGATAATACTGATAAATATGTCACTCTTGCATCTTCTGAAATCATACTTACTGCTATAATTATTGTGCATATAGAAATCCTACTTAGGATTCTGCATATGCATCATTCTGCATATCTACCTGTGCATTAGATACCATGTTTTAGGATTTCATTCATACTCGCTTAAGTACACCTAGTCTAACTGTTGATGCATAAAAAGGAATAAAACAACTTCACTTAGTTTTCGCAATCAACTGGTAATAATTCAGTGTTTTGAACAACCTAGAACAACATGTTTAGGTATCAATTTACAACAGTTTTCTTACTTCTGAAATTTGTATACACTGTCCCCCGCCTAGGCAAGCCTTAGGTGATTGAATTGTTAAAAAAAACTAGAAATCTTCCTCCTTTGTGTATGATGCCTAATACTCAATAAGTTTTAAATAATCAGTAGGCAAACTGATTAGGGCCCGTCTCTGAGTTATAAAACAAATCTGTATATCTACTTATGTTCTGAATTCACCTAGACGCCATGTCTTAGGGTTCTAATTAGCGATACTGCCCTTAATTGTGTTTGAGTCGTGCTATTTACTTGCATTATTTGTGGAGATAAATTTGAGCCTCTTACCTGCTGTTCTCTGTTCCCCTTTGCTGAAGTCCTATATATTTTTATCTGTCGCCTTAGTATTTTTCCTTTAAACATGAGGGTTTTCCTAGAACTGCCCCCTATAGGTAGAGGTCCTAACTTCTCCAGGGCCATTAGGAAGGGACGGGTAACAGCATGCAATAGAGGTCACTGACCAACACTCTCTTTAATAACCGTTAAGGCGTGGGAAGGGTATATATGGATGTGATGAACGGTGCAGTAATACCACGTGTAGCCCCTCTTTGAGGAGTGATTACCGGGTATTGTACTGATGTGATCCATATGACAAACAACCTAGGACCCCCCTATCCCTTGTATACATATTTTAGATTATAATTCTTTCAAAATATTACTTAATATTAAATATTTTTCAAACATTTATGACACATGTGTGCTTAGATTCTGAATCTTTCAAAACTCTTTACTCGTTTAAATTTTTAATTGTCTATTTTCTACTTGTTCAAATTCACAAAGTTGTTTGACAGGGAACCACAGTTTTGGACTCTGAGGGGTGCCTAACACCTTTCCCTTAGAGTAATTTCAAGCCCTTACCCTGTCTCTGGTTATCTAATCTTGTTTGTAAATGACCCTAAATAGGTGCCCTAACGTACATTAATTTGTTAGGTGGCGACTCTTCGAATCCTTGCATACCTCTTTCCCGAAAGGAAATGAGTTGTCCCAATAATGTCAAAACCCTGACTGATCCAAAAGGAGAGGAAAAGGGGACGCGACACCTAGACCATGTATACTACGAGTTCTAAAAGAAAAACTAATCAATTAAAAAAATGGTTTTATACAACTACACTTTAGAAAGTAGTTTTTCCATCCCACACTTATATTATGCATAGTCCTTGATGAAAGATCACAGAGAATAATATTAAAACAAGGGTGAGAAATACTCCATGAGACCCTCTCGGGCTTAGCTCGGACATGGTCCCCAATCTTTAGACTCGGGACGACCCCACACTTAAGCTCAAACATGCTCCTCAGCTTAACCTTTAGGTACTTGGACTTCCCCTACACTGCAAAATAAAAATAACACAAAACATGACACAAAAATAAAAATAAATAAAATATAGACAGGTTGGGTTGCCTCCTAACAAGCGCCTTATTTATAGTCGTGGCACGACTCTGCTACTCTGCTCAGGCTGGGCGCTTTCTCTTCTTCTTTCTCCTATGAAGTCTAGCCTTTTTGCACGCTCTCGGAAGGTCTCCTCTTTCATCTCTGGATCTTTTCTCAATCATCTTTCCACAACTGCTTGCAACACCACCTCCTCTAACTCAATTTTCCCATATGGATCACTATAATTCACATAAGGACTCTGCTCCATCCCCTTCAATTCGACCAAAGTAATCATGCACAAGTCCTCATAATGCTTAGGGAGCTTAAGGGCCTTGTACACATTAAAAGTGACTCCTCATTGTCAACTCTCATCTTTCACTTCCCTGCCCTCACATCAATAATCGCTCCACCAGTAGCTAAGAATGGTCGCCCGAAAATTATGGGCACTTCCTCATCTTCCTCGTAATCAAGACCAATAAAATCAGCAGGAAGAATAAACTTTCCCACTCGAACTAATACATCCTCAATAACTCCTTCTGGCATAACTAGTGATCTATCTCCTAACTGTAAAGTAATTGTAGTAGGTATAAGCACCCCCAATCTGAGCTGCTTGAACAAATAGGACGACATCAAATTCATATTAGCCCCTAAATCACACAGGGCTCTACCAACTTCTTGTTTTCCGAGAGACAAAGAAATTGTGAAACTCCCAGGATCCTTCAATTTAGGAGGAAGTTTGCTCTGAACTCTGGCACTGCACTCTTCAGTAAGTGCAACTGTTTTGAACTCTGTATGTATTTGTTTGTTTGCCAAAATATCTTTGAGATACCTTTCATACTTAGGCACTTACTGCAAAATTTCTACCAAAGGAAAATTCACACGCACTTGGCTCAAAATATCTAAGAATTTCTTGTACTTAGCATCATTTTTTTGCTTTTGCCGTCTTTGCGGAAATGGAGGTGGTGGCCTTGTCATAATTACTAGCTCGAATCCTTTGTTTTCTTTCTCATTCTCCTCAATTGGCTGAGGTTGTGTATATTGTTGTTGAGATGCTTGAGGTCGGTATTGATTCTGAGTACCTTGGTTTCCACCCCAAGAGAAGTTTAGGTGGTTCCTCCAGTTGGGATTGTAAGTGTCCCCGTACTGATTTGTTTGGCCTCGATTTGCATTACCCACAAAATATACAGACTATGGATTTGCTGGGCATAGAATGCTAATGTGACCTTCTCCACAGACTTCACAAAATATTTGAACTTGTTTCACTGGCTGGGGTTGTTGCTTGTTAATGATCAGGGTCATCTTATTGACTTGGTTGGTCAGTGTAGAGATCTGGGCTGAATATGCTGAGACGACGTCTAATTCAAGAACCGCTGCAGATTTTTGTTCCATGTTCCGACCCATCTCTCCTTTCCAATCCGGATTTCTTTTGGAGAATTTTCTCAATAATGCACATATTTCATCAAAGCTTTTCTCCAATACTTGACCTCCAGTTGCAGCATCTACCACAATCTTTGTTTGGGGATGGAGCCCTTCTATGAAAGTATGGGCTAACACTTCATTTTTCTGATTGTGATGAGGAAAGTCTCTGAGTAGCCCCTTAAACCTTTCCCAAGCTGAGTATAAAGATTCTCCTGCTTTCTATTTGAAGGCAACTATCTCACTTCTGATATTTTCAGTTTGGCCTGAAGAGAAGAATCTTTGCCAGAAATTTTCTTACCAAATCATTCCATAATGTAATGGAATTAGCTGATTCTGCCTTCAGCCATCGCTTTGCTTCGCCCAATAGAGAGAATGGAAAAAGTGTAAGCCTCACATAGTCTGGAGTGATCCCGTTAGTGATATAAGTATCACTAATCTCCAAGAAGTTCAGATATGCTGATGTGGATCCTCGTGTGGAAGACCTATAAACTGCCCATTTGCATGAAGTAGCTGGATCATGCTCTGTTTCAGATCAAAGTGCCCAGTGATACTGGGCTTCACGATGCTGGAGGTAAATACTGGGCATTGCCACCTCCTTAACAGCCATATGTTTCTCCTCTGCCATATTAACAGGAAATTGAATGAGTGCCTGGATATTGTTTGTATCACTTGCTTCCCTCAAACTCCTATGGAATGTTCTCTCAAGTTCGGGGTCAAATGCGTTGAGTCTGTCCTGGCTTCTGACCCCACACATTCAATCAAACTTCCTGAGATTAGAGCAACAATCAAGCAACGCAAAAACTTGTTGCTCCCAAACGCACACACAAGTATACATGGTCGTACAAGTAAATAAAATGATAAGTCGAGTGTCTAACCCACAGAGACTTGTATAAACTACTCACCAAATTACTAAAAAATTTATTCAATCAAGCCAAATTCAAAATCCAATAGTATGATTATATTAATCTATGATCCTAGGTAATGACTAAATTATCAAGTAACGAGTTGATTGTTGTGTATTAAGTAGAGACAACTATTGCAGGGTTGTGATCGATTCACCATTCATATTGTGTTCTAATTAACTCTCCCTTTCATAAAATTCACTGACGGTTGCTAATTAATCGATAATTTCTCTCATAGCCTTCTCCCAAAGTACTACTCGCCTATTTGAAATAGATTAACGCCTATATTCCTATGAAATTAATCTATTAAGAACGCATTAAGATTTCGATATTTAATTTAGCACGGTGACTAGGTATATTCCTATCTTAACCAAAAATACTCCACCCTAAGAGTTAAGATCACACTCTCTTCAATTCTTCTCTAATCTATACACGGCTTTCCCAAGCATAGCATAGATAGTAAATAGAACACAACTGCTGGCCAGACAATTAAGCAATTAATCATAGAATTGATGAAACAACTATATATTAGTGAATTATAATCAAGGTGAAGCTAAAATTAAACAACAATATTCATGAGTGGTTGTGAGGTTGCCCGAGGGGCTGATGCTGAGTGAATGTGAGATATGCTAAGTGAATGATTCTTAGTGATGATTTGCCCGAGGGGCGGTTTATGAAACTTGTTTTGCCGAAATAACCATTTATGATTCATTTCATCTTTAAACTAATACCTCTTTGGGTATTTTACTGGATTCACTAGAAATTGCATATGTTCAAAGGATTTTTACTAAAATTGGCTTTCCAAGCACATTGGCTAATTGTATACACTGTTGGAAATCTATATTTTTACTAGTTTTGATTTGATGTTTTTCTCCTATGTGTTTCTTATTGTTCAGACCTGATTTATTTTCATTATTACTGAGTTGGCGTACTCATCATTACTCCCTGCACCTCTGTGTGCATATTCAAGTGCTGATACCGAGCGTTAGCCGTCTTATATCTGTGCGGAGCCGGAGTTGGGATATTGATGTAGTTTTCTAGCATCCACAGCATCTCCATTTCCCTTTCTTATTTTGTATTTAGTTCTTCGTTCTAAGATTTGTATTATGACAGTAGTACCCGTGATTTCATTCTTAGATGCTTATGACCTGTTGGCTCCAAATCTTGGGAATGGTTGTAGAATTTTTAGCTTGTTTCGTTTTATGTAAATTCAGAATTTTATATACTTGTATGAAATGTTGAAAAATGAATTGAGGATTTTGAAAAGAAAATGTAAATTATGTGATTGTTGGCTAGCCTAGTTCCACGATAGACGCCATCACGGCCAGTTAGGATTTGGGGTCATGAAAAGTTGGTATCAGAGCACTAGGTTACATAGGACTCAACGGTCATGAGCAGGTTTAGTAGACTCTTATGGATAGATACAGAGACGTATGTACTTATCTTCGATAGGCTATAGGAATCTTAGGATACATCGCATTTTCTTGAATTCTATCATGTCATTCTATTGACTCGGGAAGTCTAAACTTCTGTTGTTTCATTCTCTCACAGATGATGAGGACACACGGTACTGAGTGCGGTGACCAGACACTAGCTAGACAGGTGAGAGGTCGAGGCCGCAGTCGAGGTAGGGGACTAAACTCCGCAGCAGTCGGGGCAGTACTAGTTGATCCCCCTACTATTCAGGATCGTGTTCCCGCCGCGGATATTCAAGCGGGACAGGCTCAGGCACCGGTAGTGCCCATTGTTATTCCGGGTCTTCAGGAGACCCTGGACTAGATTTTGACAGTATGTACCAGCCTTGCTCAGGCGGTTGTTGTATCTACTACCACCACTACATCTTAGGCCGGGGGAGGCACTCAGACTTCAGCTTCCCAGACACCTGAGCAGGTTGTACAGGGCCTTCAGACACCGGGGACAGTTCCAGCTCAGTCGGTTGCTCTAGTTCAGGGTTGTGTGGTTCTAGTAATGCCAGAGGATGAGTAGTTCAGGCTAGAGAGGTTTAGTAGACTTCAGCCTCCGACATTCAGCGGTGCAGAGGGCGAGGATGATCAGGGTTTTCTGGATAAGTGTCAGAGGATACTTCGTAATGCTGGGATTCTGGAGACTAGTGGGTTCTCATTTGCTAATTTTCAGTTTTCTGGGGCTGCTTTCACTTGGTGGGAGTCTTTTGAGAGGCGTAGGCCTGTTTGTTCAGCTCCCCTTACCTGGCAGCAGTTCTCCACTATCTTCTTGGAGAAGTATGTTCCTCAGTCCCACAGGGAGGAGCAGCACAGGCAGTTTGAGAAACTATGTTAGGGAAAGCTAATAGTGATGCAGAATGAGATGCGGTATTCAGAGTTGGCTTGTCATGCTGCTGAGTTAGTCCCTAATGATAGGGAGAGGATTCGGAGGTTCTTGGACGACCTCACTTACCAGCTCTGTATTCTGATGACTAGGGAGAGAGTATCATGTGCTACCTTTGAGCATGTTGTTGATATTGCTTGAGATATTGAGTATGTCCGCTGTCAGGAGCGAAAGGAGAGAGAGGCCAAGAGGCCTCGTGATCTGGAAGCTTCAGTGGTGCTCCTTCCAGGGGGCAGTTTCAGCCAGTAGAGGTCGCCCATTTAGACCTCCTCAGGCAGTTCACCCAGCTTATAGTAGCGTATCTTCGGGGCAGGGTCCCCGCAGCTCTCATTCGGGCCGTTCTTCCTTTAGTGCCCTTTCAGCTCAGAGTTTATCCAGAGTATCATCATTCCAGGGTTCTTCTACGCATGGTTCATCTAGTAGCTATCCTGGTGCCAGGGGTTCCCTTCAGTCCCCATATCCAGCTCCAGGGAGTTTCTTTGAGTGTGGAGAATTTGGACATGTATGGAGGCAGTGTCCTCGTCGTCCTAGTAGTTTTTCTCAGTAGAGGGGTGAGCCTTCGACTTCAGCTCCAATCACTTTGCCACCCACCCAGGCAGCTAGGGATGGGGGTCAGGCAGCAAGGGGCCTCCCTAGAGAGGGAGGCCGAGCAGGTGGAGGTCAGGCGCGTATCTATGCACTTCCAGCTAGGCCAGATGCTATGACCTCCGATTTAGTGATCACAGGTATTATCTCAGTCTTTCACTGAGATGTTTTAGCCCTATTTGACCCTAGTTCTACATAGTTATATGTCTCGTCTTATTTTGCACATTTCCTGGATATGCCCCGTAAGTCTTTAGTTACGTCTGTTCATGTGTCGACTCCCGTGGGTGATACTATTATTGTAGACCGTGTGTATCGGTCGTGTGTGATATCTATTGGGGGTCTGGAGACCCGCGTGGACCTACTGTTACTCAGCATGGTTGAGTTTGATGTGATATTGGGCATGGATTGGCTATCTCCATGTCATGCTATTCTTGATTTTCATGCCAAGACCATGACCTTGGCTATGCCTGGAGTTCCGAGAGTTGAATGGAGAGGTTCCTCTGAGTATATACTTAGCAGGGTGATTTTTTACATGACGGCTCACCGTATGGTTGAGAAGGGATGTTTATCTTATTTGCATTTCGTGAGGGAAGATAGTGGTGAGACTCCCGCTGTTGATTTTGTCCCTGTGGTCCGTGAGTTTTCGGACGTATTCCTTGCAGACCTGCCAGGCATGCCACCTTACAGGGATATTGATTTTGGTATTGATCTGGTGCTAGGCACTCGGCCTATTTCTGCTCCACCTTATCGTATGGCATCAGCGGAGTTGAAGGAATTGAAGGAGCAGCTTCAGGAACTACTAGATAAGGGGTTTATTCGGCCTAGTGTGTCACCTTGGGGTGCACCGGTGTTGTTTGAGAAGAAGAAGAAGGATGGTTCTATGCGCATGAGTATTGACCATCGGTAGCTGAACAAGGTTACAGTGAAGAACTGGTATCCTTTGCCTCGTATTGATGATTTGTTTAACCAGCTTCAAGGGGCTAGAGTGTTCTTTAAGATTGACTTGAGATACGGGTATCATCAGTTGAAGATTTGGGACTCCGACATCCCGAAAACTGCTTTCAGGACCAGATATGGTCATTATGAGTTTCTTCTTATGTCATTTGGGATGACAAATGCCCCAGAAGCGTTCATGCATTTGATGAACACCGTGTTTTAGCCATATCTGGATTCCTTTGTCATAGTTTTCTTTAGTGACATCCTGGTATATTCTCGTAGCCAGGAGGAGAATGCTCAGTATTTGAGGGTTGTGTTGTAGAGGTTGAGAGAGGAGAAGATTTATGCAAAGTTCTCCAAGTGTGAGTTTTGGCTTGGCTCAGTATCTTTCTTGGGACACGTATGTCCAGTGAGGGTATTCCGGTTGATCCAAAGAAGATAGAGGCGGTGCAAAGTTGGCCCAGACCGTACTTAACTACAGAGATTAGGAGTTTCCTTGGTTTGGCGTGATATTACCGTCGCTTCGTGGAGGGGTTTTCTTCTATTGCATCCCCTACGACCAGACTTACCCAGAAGGGTGCTCCGTTCAGGTTGACGGAGGACTGTGAGGAGAGCTTTCAGAAGCTCAAGTTAGCTTTGACTACAGCCCTAGTGTTGGTTTTGCCTACTAGTTCGGGTTCTTATACAGTTTACTATGATGCTTCTAGAGTTGGCTTGGGAGCGGTATTGATGCAGGATGGTAGAGTGATTGCCTACGTCTAGAAAATTGAAGGTGCACGAGAAGAATTATCCATTGCACGATCTTGAGTTAGTTGCCATTGTTCATGCCTTGAAGATTTGGCGCCATTATTTGTATGGAGTGCCTTGTGACATTTTCACTGATCATCGTAGTTTGCAGTATCTGCTGAAGCAGAAGGACTTGAATTTGCATAAGAGGAGATGGTTGAAGCTTGTCAAGGACTTTGACCTCACTATTCTATATCATCCAGGGAAGGCCAATGTAGTGGTCGATGCCCTGAGTCGTAGAGCAAAGAGTTTGGGGAGTCTAGCCTACTTCCAGCAGCGGAGCGACCTTTAGCACTTGATGTTCAGGATTTAGCAGGTCAATTGGTGAGATTGGATTTGTCAGATCCTCCACGGGTATTGGCTTGTGTAGACTCCAAGTCTTCTCTTTATGATCATATTAGAGCATGCCAGTATGATGACCGACACTTGCTAGTTCTTCAGGGTAGGGTCTGACGAGGTGATGCTAGGGATGTGACTATTGATGATGATGCGTTCATGAGGATGCATGGCCGTATTTGCGTGCCCAATATGGAAGGGCTTCGAGAGTCGATTTTAGCAGAGGATCATAGCTCACAGTATTCCTTTGATCCAGGTGCTGCGAAAATGTACCAGGATCTGAGACAACATTATTGGTGGAGGAGGATGAAGAAAGATATTGTTGAGTTTGTGGCTCGGTGTCACCAAGTCCGCGCACTTCATTCCTATTGGTACTACTTATTTTTCGAAGCGGTTAGCTGATATTTATATCAGGAAGATTGCCCGATTGCATGAGGTTCCAGTTTCTATCATTTTTGACAGAGGTACTTAGTTCACATCTCAGTTTCGGAGGGCCGTTCAGAGAGAGTTGGGTACTCAGGTTGATTTGAGCACAGCATTTCATCCTCAGATCGAAGGACAGTCGGACCGTACCATCCAGATCTTGGAGGACATGTTACGTGCCTATGTCATTGATTTTGGGGGTTCATTGGACCAGTTTCTGCCACTCGCAGAGTTTGCTTATAATAATAGTTACTAGTTCAGTATTCAGATGGCTCCGTATGAGGACCTATATGGTAGGAGATGTAGATCTCCGGTTAGTTAGTTTGAGCCGGGCGAGGCTAGGCTATTAGGCACACACTTGGTTCAAGATGCGTTGGACAAAGTGAAGTTGATTCAGGAGCGACTTCGAACGTCGCAGTCTAGGCAGAAGAGTTATGCGGATCGGAAGGTCCGGGATGTGCCTTTCATGAAGGGAGAGAAGGTACTGCTGAAGGTGTCAGCCATGAAGGGTGTTATAAGGTTCGGGGAGAGGGGAAAGTTGAGTCCCCAGTTCATTGTGCCTTTTTAGGTGCTTCAGAAGATTGGAGAGGTGGCTTATAGACTTGCTTTGCCACCCAGCTTATTGAGTGTCCATCTAGTGTTCCATGTTTCGATGCTCCGGAAATATATTGGTGACCCATCTCATATTTTAGACTCCAGCACAGTGGATATTGAGGGTGATATGTCATATGAGATAGAGCCAGTGGCTATTTTGGGTCTTTAGGTCAGAAAGTTGAGGTCTAAGGTTATAGCTTCAATGAAGGTACAGTGGAGAGGTGTAACGACTCGGCTAGTCGTTCTGTAGGATTTGCAATGTTATTTATGTTTCTTCTTCGTCATGCATTTTTTAGACTGTTTATGATGTGTTGGGGTCGGTTGGTCCGGGTTCGGAACCATTGTAGTGAGAATTAAGTCACTTAGTCTCTTTATGTAGCCTTATAGTTGGAAAAGTCAACTGGGAGTTGACTTATTGGTAAACAATCTCGGAATACGGATTTTATGGCTCGGGTAACTTCGTTAGGTAATTTGGGACTTAGGAGTGTGTTCGGAATGTAATTTTGATGTCCGGTATGGAATTAGGCTTGAAATTGGTGAAAGTTAGTTTTTGGCAATTTCCGGTATGCAGTGGAAAATAGGCTATCGGGGCCAGAATGGAATTTCAGAAGTTGGAGCAGGTTCGTAATGTCATTTTAGATATGTGTGTAAATTTTCAGATCAACCGGAGGTGTTTTGGATGGTTTCGGCATCATTGGTGGAATTTAGAAATTTCAAAGTTCATAGGCTTGAATTTGATGTGATTTTGGTGTTTTCGCGTTGTTTTTGGTGTTTCGAGGGCTCGGTAAAGTTTGAATGATGTTATGGTATGTGTTGGGGCCTTGGGTGTAATTTTGGATGCTCAAACGGGCATTTTTGGTCTTAAGGAGTCCGCTGAAATCCGGTGTTCTCTGTTGCTAGTGTCCTTGTACGCGATCGCAGGGGTTCATTCGCGATCGCGTAGGCTTATTGGTGGGCATGGGTGAGTTTGTCCTATACGGTCGCAAATTTAGGGATGTGATCACGTAGTGTTGTGAAGCTGTGCATCGCGAACGCGTGTCTGATGTCGCATTCGCGTAGAAGGACTTTGAGTGGCAGTGAGGTGATGGAATTGTTCTATGCGATCGCATAGAGATGGTCGCGTCCGCATAGGTCTGGGAGTCGAAGCTTCGCGATCGCGTGGGTAATGGTGCGATCGCGATGAGTAAAATTTAGAGGTAGTAAGTTTGTTCTTCGCGATCGCGTGGGTGGTCCCGCAATCGCAGTGAGTAAAACCTGGGCAGTGTTTAAATAGCCAATCCACAACCCTTCTTCATTTTTCACCATTTTTGTACGGGATTGAAGCTTTTGAGAGAAATTTTTGAGGAACCCAAAGGGGAATCACTTGGAGGTAATATTCTTGACTTCATAACTCGTTTATATGTGATTAAATGTCTAATTAGTTGTGAAAATTGGGGAATAATCAGTGCAAAATAGGTAATTAGGGCTTGAGATTAAGAGACCTTAAATTAGGGATTTGAGGGGTCAATTGGACTCTGATTTCAGTGTTCCTGGTATGTATAGACTCGTGGGGGGATGAGGATCATTTTGGTGTAAATTTTATCGAATTCCAAGACGTGGGCCCAGGAGTCGGTTTGGCCAATTTCGGGAATTGTGCCTAATTTTTATATTTTTCGATTGGGTTTCATCTCCCTAGCATATTTTGATGTGATAAATCTGATTTTTGATAGACTCGGAGCATTTGAGAGCCAATTTGAGGGGAAAGAGTATTGCGGAGTAGCTTTTTGGACTGTTTTGAGGTAAGTAACGATTATAACCCATCTCATATTTTAGAATTCAGCACGGTTCAGCTCGAGGGTGATATGTCATATGAGGTAGAGCCAGTGGCTATTTTTGGTCATTAGGTCAGAAAGCTGAGATCTAAGGATATAGCTTCAGTAAAGGTGCAGTGGAGATAGAAGCCAGTGGAGGAGGCTACTTGGGAGACCGAGCGGGAGATGCGGAGCAGATATCCTCACTTGTTTGAGACTCCAGGTATGCTTCTAGAGCCGTTCGAGGACGAACGTTTGTTTAAGAGGGGGAGAATGTAACGACCTGGTCGGTCGTTCTGTAGAATTTGTGCTTTTATTTCTATTTCTGCTTGGTCATGCATTGTTTAGACTGTTTATGATGTATTGGGGTCGGTTGGTTCGGGTTCAGAATGATTGTAGTGAGAATTGAGACACTTAGTCTCTTTAAGTAGCCTTATAGTTGGAAAAGTCAACTGGGAGTTGACTTATTGGTAAACGATCTTGGAATACGGATGGCTTGGGTAGCTTCGCTAGGTGATTTGGGACTTATGAGTGTGTTCGGAATGTAATTTTGATGTCCGGTGTAGAATTCTGCTTGCAATTGGCGTAAGTTAGTTTTTGACAATTTTCGGTTGGCAGTGGAAAATAGGATATCGGGTCGGAATGGAATTCCGAAAGGTGGAGCAGGTTCGTAATGTCATTTTTGATATGTGTGCAAATTTTCAGGTCAATCGGAGGTGTTTTCGATGGTTTCGACATATTTGGTACAATTTAGAAATTTCAAAGTTCATATGCTTGAATTTGATGTGATTTTGGTGTTTTCGCGTTGTTTTTGGTCTTCCGAGGGCTCGACTAAGTTTGAATGATGTTATGGGATGTGTTGGTAGGATTGGTTGAGGTCCAGGGGCCTCGGGTGTATTTCGGGTGCTCAAACAAGCATTTTTATTTTTAAGGAGTGTGCTGAAATCTGGTGTTCTCTGTTGATGGTGTCCTTGTACGCGATCGCAGGGGTTCATTCGCGATCTACTAAGCTCATTGGTGGGTAGGAGTGAGTTTGTGTTATGTAGTCGCAGAGTTAGGGATGCGATCGCGTAGTGTTGTGAAGTTGTGCATCGCAAACGTGTGTCTGAGGTCGCGTTCGCGTAGAAGGACTTGGAGTGGCGGTGAAGGACTGGTCGCGTTCGCATAGGTCCGAGATTCGAAGCTTCGTGATCGCATGGGTAATGGTGCGATCGCGATGAGTAAAATTTGGAGACAGTAAGTTTGTTCTTCGCAATCGCGCGGGTGGTCCCGCGATTAAAGTGAGTAAAACCTGGCCAGTGTTTAAATAGCCAATCCGCGACCCTTCTTCATTTTTTTCACAATTTTTAAACGGGATTGAAGATTTTAAGAGTGATTTTTTAGGAAACCAAAGGGAAATCACTTGGAGGTAATATTCTTGACTTCATAACTCGTTTATATGTGATTAAAGGTCTAATTAGTGGTGAAAATTGGGGAAAATCAGTGCAAAATAGGTAATTAGGGCTTGAGATTAAGAGACCTTAAATTGCGGATTTGAGGGGTCAATTGGACTCCGATTTCAATGTTCTTGGTATGTAATGATGATTAAATTTTATCGAGTTCCGATATGTGGTCCCAGGGGTCGGGTTTGGCCAATTTCGGGAATTGTGCCTAAGTTTGGTATTTTTCGATTGGGTTTCATCTCCCTAGCATATTTTGAAGTGATAAATCTGATTTTTGATAGACTCGGAGCAGTTGGGAGCCGATTCGAAGGGCAAGAGTATTGCAGAGTGGCTTTTTGGACAGTTTTGAGGTAAGTAACAATTGTAACTCTAAACTTGAGGGTATGAAACCCCGGTATTTTAATTGTTTTGGTAAATGAGGTGACGCAAATGCTTGGTGACGAGCGAGTTGCCGTGCACCTATAGGGATTGTGACTTGGTCCGTCCCGTAGTTACTATTAAGTCGATTTGAAACCCTATGATATTCTGTATTTTAGAAATCTATACTTGTTTATGGGCTGCAAGCCATGTTTTGAGTCTTGTGCCGACCTGTTTAGACCTTCAGAGGTACTTTTATACTATTCTCACACTATCCTGATAGAACATTTGCGAAGTCAGTCTTGCTTTCTACTTATTGTTATTTTCATTGTCATTATACCATCTTGAAACTCTGAGAGGTGTTTGGGGCCTGAGTCTCATGAGTTGAGATGAGTGGCCCGAGTGGCGTGTGAGGATGACTAAGTGAGGCCGGGAGCCGAGTATGTGAGGATAGTTATGGATCGGACTGCATGCCGCAACAATATATGTTATATATTATATGGATCGGGCTACACGCCGAAGCAATATACATTATATATAGATCGGGCTGCACGCCACAGCAACATAGTGCTTGGACTGTAGGAGCCCCTCCGGAGTCTGTACACCCCAGTGAGCACAGTCAACTATTATATAGATCAGGCAGCACGCCGCAGCGTATTATATATAAATCGGGTTGCGCGCCACAACAATATATGTATATATAGTTATTGGATCGGGTTGCACGCCGCATCAGTTGAGTGGATATCTGGTATTTGTTGAGTGAGAGTGCTTAGTGAGAGCATGACACACATATAGTGGAGACATGAGTGACTGAGATACCTTGTTATGAGAGATATTGTGCCTGAAACGCGGACACTTTGTGAATTTTACTATTTTTCTCACTCATCTTTATACTGGGCTTTTCTAACAAAAGTTGAATACTGTTTTATAAAAGAAATATGATTTTATAAATTCTCGTCACTGCACTAAAGTTTTTAGTTACTTTGGTTACTTACTGAGTTGGTGTACTAATGTTACTTCCTACACCCATGTGTGCAGATCCAGGTACTGGACCATCTCGTTAGTGTCTTCTGACGTGCTTGGATTTTTTATCGAGGATCGAAGTAGCTGCTCAACGTCCACATCTGACCTCCTTTCCTTCATATTCCTATAATTTGATGTTTCTTTTGGACTTGTATTAGTGTCAAAGTTATACTTTGATATATTGTATTATCATCTTAGATGCTCATGACAGTTGACTCCCGAGGTCTGGTGGCGGTTTAGATTGCTTGTTCTTATTATTATTCTTGTTGAAATTGTCTTAAAAGTGGATCTTTATCATTTATGAGTTTATATTTCTATAAAACAGACAAAAGTTGATTACACTGTGTAAAGGGCCTAGCTTAGTTTCACGATAGGCGCCATCATGGTCCTTGTGGATTTGGGGTCGTCACAAGAGAGCAGCCAGTGGAGGAGGCCACCTGGGAGACCGAGCGGGAGATGTGGAGCAGATATCCTCACTTGTTTGAGACTCCAGGTATGTTTCTAGACCCTTTCGAGAATGAACGTTTGTTTTAGAGATGGAGAATGTAACGACCCGGCTGGTCGTTCTATAGAATTTGCACAGTTATTCCTGGTTTTTTCCTTGTCATGCATTGTTTAGATTGTTTATGATGTGATGGGTGGTTGGTTCGGGTTCGGAATGATTGTAATGTTAATTGAGACACTTAGTCTCCTAAATTAGCCTTATAGTTGGAAAAAACAACCAGGAGTTTGACTTATTGGTAAACAACCTCGTAATGCGGATTTTATGGGTCGGATAGCCTCGTTAGGTGAATTGGTACTTAGGAGTGTGTTCAGAATGTAGTTTTGTGGTCTGGTGTAGAATTAGGCTTGAATTGGCGAAAGTAAGTTTTTTCGCGATTTTCGGTCGGTAGTGGAAAAATGGCTGTCGGGTTTGGAATGGAATTCCGGATGTTCGTAGTTTCATTTTGGATGTGTGTGCAAAATTTCAGGTCAATTATGTGTTTTGGATGGTTTCGGCATCTTTGGCGAAATTTGGAAGTTTCAAAGTTCATAGGCTTGAATTTGATGTGAATTTGGTGTGTTTGCATTGTTACTAATGTTTCGAAGGCTCGACTAAGTTTGAATGAGGTTATGAGACTTGTTGGTATTTTTGGTTGGGGCCCCGAGGGGCTCGGGATTGATTTCGGATGGTTAACGGAGGTTTGGACTTGGAATTTGCAGCAAAACAGTTGCTGGTGTCTTTCTTCTGGTGTGACCGCACCTGCGGATGGAGGACCGCAGATGTAGGCCCGCAGAAGCGGACAGGACTCCGCAGATGCGGAGATTGGCTGGGTCAGTAAAAGGCCGCAAATGCGGATGTGGGACCGCACCTGCGGAGTCGCAGGTGTGGAAGGACGATGTTAAAGGAACTCTCGCAGATGCGCACCTGGGATCGCAAGTGCGGGTCTGCAGGTCCGAGATTTGACCGCAGGTGCGGAAATCCCTGGGCAGAAAAATATAAAAGGGTCCTTAGCGAATTTTGGTCTTCTTTTCACCATTGTCATACGAGTTTGAAGCTTTTGAAGGATCTTTGAAGAGAGAAATCGATAGTTCTTCATTGATGTAAGGTTTTTGGACTCTAAAATCGTTTATATGTGATTAAAGGTTTGATTAGTGGTGTAAAGTTTGGGAAAATCAGTGCAAATATGGGTAATTAAGGCTTGAGTTTAAGAGACCTTAAAATGGGAATTTGAGGGGTCATTTGGACTCCGATTTCAGTGTTCTTGGTATGTATAGACTCGTGGGAGGATGTGGATCCTTATGGTGTAAATTTTATCGAGTTCAGAGACGTGGGCCCGGGGGTCGAATTTGGCCAATTTCGGGAATTGTTCGATTGGGTTTCGTTTCCCTGGCATATTTTAATGTTGTAAATCTTATTTTGATAGGCTCGGAGCTTTTGGGAGTTGATTCGAGGGGAAAGAGTATTGCGCAGTAGCTTTTGAGGTTGGTTTGAGGTATGTAATGAGTTTAAATCTTGTCCTGAGGGTATGAAACCCCGGACTTAGCATCTTTAACTGTTTTGGAGTGACGCACACCCTGGATGACAAGTGTGTGGCGTGCAGTGATTTGGGGAGTTGGACTTGGTCCTTCTGAGACAACTATTGAGTTGCGTAGCTGCTTTTAAATCACGTAATAAATCATATTTTTATGTTCTTGATATATTTAGGTTGTAAGTCATGTTTGAGGCCGCGTGCGGATCTGTTTAAACCCCTTGGGGGCTGTTTTTCTGATGTTCCTCACTGTGAAAATTATGATTTTAAAATCAGTCGCTCATGTTGAATTGTTTTTGATATTCAGACTTGTTGATATTATTTCATGATATAAAATACTATTTTGGGCCGATAACTCCATTTATTTATGGCCCGAGTGGCATTTTGAGAGTTCCTGACTGAGTGAGGCTGAGGGCCAATATTGTGAGGATATGATGGATCATGCTCCACGCCGCAGCATGTTACACTGATATGATATGTGAGAGGCAGAGTGCCAGAGTGATTGATTCCATGATTTGGCTTGTTATAGGCTTGAGTTATAGGAGCCCCTCCGGAGTCTGTACACCCCCAGTGAGCGCAGGTACCTACTGTGTGCTAGTGCCAAGTGACGAATGATTAGGTGACATGAGTGACTGTGAGGTTGCCCGAGGGACTGATGCTGAGTGACTGTGAGATATGCTGAGTGAATGATTCTGAGTGATGATTTGCTCGAGGGGCAGTTTATGAAACTTGTTTTGCCGAAATAACCATTTATGATTCATTTCATCTTTAAACTAATACTTTTTTTGGGTATTTTACTGGATTCACTGGAAATCACATATGTTCAAATGATTTTTACTGAAACTTGCTTTCAAAGCACATTGGCTAATTGTATACACTGTTGGAAATCAATATTTTTACAGATTGTGATTTGATGTTTTGCTCCTATGTGTTTCTTACTATTCAGACCTGATTTATTTTCATTACTACTGAGTTGGTGTACTCATCATTACTCCCTGCACCTCTGTGTGCAGATCAGGTGTTGATACCGAGTGTTATCTTTCTTATATCCATGCGGAGCCAGAGTTGGGATATTGAGATAGTTGTCCAACGTCCACAACATCTCCATTTCCCTTTCTTATTTTGTATTTAGTTCTTCGTTCCAAGATTTGTATTATGACATAGTACCCGTGATGTCATTCTTAGATGCTTATGACATGTTGGCTCCAGATCTTGGGAATGGTTGTAGACTGTCTAGCTTGTTTCGTTTTGCGTAAATTCAGAATTTTATATACTTGTATGAAATGTTGAAAAATGAATTGAGGATTTTGAAAAGAAAATGTAAAATATGTGATTGTTGGCTAGCCTAGTTTCACGATAGGCGCTATCACGGCCGGATAGGATTTGGGGTCGTGACATTTAAAGTATTAAGAAATGAGTGACGACATTTTTACTAATGATTTTATTAATTTTTACATTTTTCAAAAATGCGTATTACCTATTAAGATCTTATCTTTCTGATTGTTTGAGACAAAATTTTGACTCAAACCTGAAACAGTAAATTACTTTTCTTTTTTGGTCACATTTTCTACCATTGCTCATAATTCAGGTTATAATATATATCAACTATTGGATTTATATCCTGTGATCCTTTTCCTCAGTCCAAGGTCCAGCTAGCTGCTTTAAAAGTTCTACGACCATTGGCGCTAAAATAAATGTAGGAATTGGTTATTAATTTAAGCTATATAAGAATTACAAAAGAATGATTATTTTTTATATTTTATAATAATTAACTTTAATTTACCTAAGTTTCGATGAATAAAGTTATGTCACGACCCAAAATCCTAACTCAGGTCGTGATGGCGCCCAACACCAGGGTCAGGCAAGCCAACACTTGAATTTCTAAGAATCTTCCCATATTTAATTAAACGTTTCGTCGCGTGACAAGTTTTGAAGCTTAAAAAATTAAATGAAAAGAGTAATTAACCAATTTGAGCAAAAGCAATCATAAAGAGACCTGAGCCAATATATATACATACCCAAAAACCATAATGTCTACCACATGTGTGCCAAGAACTAATGTCACAAGTCCTACGGGCATACTAACAAAATATACACAAGGTGAAATAGAGTTGTTCCACTGTCTGAAAGTAATAGACGGGAAATAACAAAAGAAGACTCCATAGTGTTGTCGAGGATCGCCAAGAGAAGCAGTTCACCGTGAAGTCAAGTTCAGGTATACTCAGAATCGAGCTCCGGTTTGATAACCAGATGCAGCAGCCTCAGAACCTGTACAATTAAGTACAGAAGCGTAGCATGAGTATATAAATAAATATGTACCCAGTGAGTATCCAGTCTAATTTCGAAGAAGTAGTGACGAGAGGTCGACTTGACACTTACTAGGTTCTAACAATATAATTTAGCAAGATATGTTAAAAGCAACAAGCATACGAGGATAATAAAGCAGTAAATATGAAAGGTAACCGAAAATCAAATAAATACTGGAAGTAACTAAACAATTATTACTTCATTTTCCCCCAAGTATCTGTCAATTCAATATTCCTGAAATCATTAACAACTTAGCATGCGCATAACGGGATAAGGACAACCGGCCTGATCCATCATAATAACCATATATGTGCACTGCCGAGGATCGAACGGCCTAAACCATAAATACATATTTTAACCTGTCGTGGCGTACGGCCCCCTCCCATGAGAGTGGGGAAATAACACTCCGACCGCGGAATATAAATTATGAAGCCGTCGCATGCACGCACAATAATCTCCTTAATTTCTTTTCAATGAACAATTCCTTTAATTTACCAAATTCCATGATCTCAGGGAGACAAGCTACATATAACATGTATTCATAAAGCATATAATTCATTTCGTGGAAGAACACAAGGCATGGTGTGAGCCTAACTACCCAGACATAACAATAATAGTCACTACGTACAGACTCTCGTCACCTCGTACATACGTAGCCCCCAATAATATTAGCATATAGTCATTTAATTCACCTCTAGGGACAATTCTCTCTTACAAGGTTAGAAAGGAGACTCACCTCGTGTCGAACCTACTCTCCGGGTCAAGAATGCACCTGAAAATCTGAACTTGTTTCCCAAGGACTCGAAACTAGCCAAATGATACATAAGTACATCAATTTATACTCAAAAGTATGAAATTCCCCTATTTACTTAGTTATTTGATCCTACTTGAAGAAATCTCAAAATTCACCTCCGGGCCCGCATGCTTGGATTTCAGAAATTTTCGAAGGAAACACTTTCCCATAACCTAAGGATCGTTAATATATGATTTTTGTATGATTTCGTGGCCAATCAACGGGAAATTCCCTACATTTTCATAAAGCCCTAGGTTATTACCCTAATCCTTGATTTTCACTAGTTAGAAGGTTAATTTAACTAGGAATTCATGCATTAAACTAACATTAGGGTAGAATTCACTTACATTTCAGTAGCTAGGTCGTGGGGCTCTTTTCCAAGCTCTCAAGGTCGTCTATGGTGGAAGAAAATGGAGTAAAATGAACAAATCCCCTGTTTTTAAGAACTCACTGCCTATAGTGGTTCCGCACCTGCGGCTCAAGGACCGCACCTGCGAGTAAATACTTGCACCTGCGGAACTGGGAAAGGGGGACCAAGCTCGCTCCTGCGGAGAGGGGCCTGCACCTGCGGCTCCGCTCCTGCGGATCTTGATCTGCACTTGCGAGAAAAGGGTAGCCCATCAGAAGCTGCACCTGCATCTGTTCAACCGCAGGTGCGGTCACACCAGATCAGGTGCACCAGCAGCTGCTTTATCTTGTTTTTGGCCTTGTTTGGTGTCCGAGCGGCACCTGGACCCACCCGAGACCCCGTCCAAATATACCAACAAGTCCGAAATCATGATACGGACTCGCTCGAGCCTTCGAACACTCAAAACAATGCTAAAACTCAAAATTATACCCCAAAACCCCTAGAATCAAACTTAAGAACATTAAGTTCTTGAATTCGCTAACAATGCGCTGAATCGACCTATACTACTCAGAATGACACCAAATTTTGAATCAAGTCATAAATGATACAATGTAACTATTCCCGGTCTCGAAATTTCGTTCGGACCTCGATAACACAAAAACACGTCCCAAACCACAATATGAACTTAAGGAAACTCTTATTTCGCTATTGGGCGCCGAAACGCTCCCGGGTCATCCAAAACCCATTCCGGACATACGCCCAAGTCCAAACTCATTATACGAAGCTATCTAAATCATCGGAACTCGATTCCGAGGTCGTTTACTCAAAATGTTGACCGAAGTCAAACTTGGCCTTAAAGGCCAACCTTAAGGAACCAAGTGTTCCTATACAACTCTAAACACTTCCGAATCCCGAACCACTCATTCCCGCAAGTCATAAATTATTAAAATCAACTACGGGGAGTCTCATTTAGGGGAACAGGGTCCTAAAATGCAAAACGATCGGTCGGGTCGTTACAATTTATTTGATACTCGTTACAATGGAAAAGGTAATTAATGATTAAGCCTTTTAGCAGTAAAACCTTCTCCTAACTTGGTCAAAGGTGGTAACTAGGGTGTTCAAACCGGACCAATCCAAATCGATATGGTTGATTTTGTTTGATTTTGAAAAAACCGAACCAACCCGGTCCATATATACCCCTAGTGAAAACTATTCGTCATGGTTTACTTCCCTTCTCACCCCTATGCCTTGAAGGCATTATTTGAATTGATTGGTTACAAAGTCTTGGTAGAAATGACACCATATCCATTCTAGGGGGCTGCAGTTTAATTTTTTAGATACGAAATCCTGAAGTTAGGATTTTTAGTTTAAATTTTCAGGACAAAATAAGTATCGGCTAAGCACAAAATATTAGCCCTAAAACTGACTATTTGTGTACTTATGTTCTAAATGGTAGCATATATTTCATTGGGAGAATGACACGATTGCCCACAAAAATAAACTATTTACCCTTGCTCATCTATTTTTTTTTCTTATGCATCAAACTAATTACATTTCCAACCCATAGTAGCATATGTTATCAATATAGTATATAACTACACTAATAGGGTATATAGTTGTACGGGGTCATTCCAACAACTGCTTATAACTATAAAAACTATTACATATCACACAAAATCTGTGGCTATAGGTACAAGAAAATCCAAACACAGCAAAACATGATCATATAAATCATTTCAGAATAAAATTCACTTAAAAATGCAGCTAAGACAACCAAAAATTATTCCAACTACCATATGGTACCAATATGATATAATTATACCAATGGGGTATACAATTCTACTAATTAATTCAATGTAACTATATATAACTATACTACTATTACATAATACACATACATAAAGAGAAAAATTAAAAAATAGTGTACCACATATTAATATAAGAATATATTTCAAGATATTGTACTATAATACTATTATATAAAACAAACGTACAAAGAGAAAAATCAAAATGATTACGTAATATACATGCATAAAGAAAAATTTAAAAACTTCAAGATATTTTACTACTGTACTATTACTAAGAAAAATCAAATAGTGTACTAATTAATGAAGCTAATTATACAACCAAAAAATGTTTCAACTAACATATGATACCAGTATAGTATATAGTTATACCAACAAGGTATACAATTGTACGCAAATAGTATAATCCTCTTTTATTTAAATTCAATTATTATACTGAAGTAATATCAGTTGTCACATAATCTAATTAACTTTATAAGAGCTTTTGCAATGAATAATACCTCCATGGAATTCCATTGGTGTTAATAAATATTATTAATGTTAATAAATATTATTATTTATTTACTGAAAATGTGGACAATAATTGGACAAAAATTTAGGACAATCCTTTTGAAATTGTGGTATACACGGCAACCGGGAGTTTCTCCGACCAACTTATTCCTCTTGTACAATTTTCTCACTGTGAGTACCCTATTTATTTTTATTTTTATTTTTCAAATAATAATTAATATATGTTCTACAGTCAAAGTACATATCATAGATGAAAAGATAGTCAAAAGTAATGTGATTCAAGTCATAAAATAAAACAAAAAGCAAAATAACTTTGCATTTTCCACATGCCCCTCACATGGGGTAAATCAATTTAAAGGGAAAATAGGAAATTGAATAGTCCGATAATAAATTTGTACTGTATAGATAATAATTGTATTTAATTTTCAAGTGAGCAATACCATGCAATTGTTTTGACTTTGACAGGCACTATCCGTTATTTCCTCTATGTTATTTTAGATTTGACCCATATTTTACGAAGGCCTAATTGTTGGCTATTTAGCGAAGTAGTTAAATGTCAACACCTGTGGGCTGTCTATCTTGGTGATTTTGACTATAGTCAACTATCATTTCGAAGTAGAGATAAATCGGGGAGAAACTCAAAAATAGCAAAATTTATAACTAGTTAATAAAAAATAGTCATAGTTTCAAAAAAATTAAAATTTAGTCACTTTTTATGTAAAAAAAAAAATTGAAAAAAACACTATTCAAAATCCAAAAAATACTTCAGTATGTTATACTGGAGTTCCAACAAAGTATACCGGTCCAGCATAATATGCTGAAAGTTCATACACATGTGCTCGAATCTCCAGTATATTATGGTGGAACTTTCCACGTATTGGAGTTCCAGCATAATATGATGGAAGTTCATACACATGTGCACCCTACTCCAGTATATTATGCTGGACCGGTCTCTGTTACAACAAAATAGTGATTAACTTTCAGTACCTTGACAAACACTGGCTATTTTTGAATTACCAATTCGAAAATTGGCTAACCTGTGCTATTTTTACGATATATCGAACTATAGCGAAAAATGAGAATGAAAAATACAACGGGATGTATTAATTTTATCAAGTACAACCATCAAACTACAAATTCCATTTTGATATGACATAACGTGTAATTTCAAGTATATGAACTATATAAACTAGAGGGCTAAAGAGCGGAGGTGGATGCAATATATGAGCATCGACTTCAACTGAATCAGTATATTTGGCGCAGAGCATAGCAAAGATGATAATCATAAAAGTTGAATTCTGATAAGGAAACAAAAGTAAATAAGGAATATTCTAGATTTGTATATTTCCTATGTTATTTAGGAGTAGGTTACAATTAATCCCAATTAGTTTAGGTTTTGTCTTATTTCTTTGCCTATAAATACTTGTGGAATCAATGAGAAGGGATGAGAGATTTCACCCCAAAACTTGTCTTGTCTTGTCTTGTTCTTCATTATTTCTTAGCATTCTATCATGGTATCAGAGCCAAATCTTGATCCATTGAGTTAGGAGCTTGGAGAATTTTGTGAGACTCTCCATTGTTGAAAAGTGAATTAACCAAAGTATTTGGTGTTGCCAGTTAAGCGATTTTACAAAAGATGATGACTACGTGTGAAATCGATTATCTTGGTAACTGCGGTCTTGTGAAGAATAAAAGTGTTGATAAAATAAAAGAAAATACTGGATCTGTTTTGAGAACAAATATTGCTCAAATCAGATCACAATGTGTTATTAAAGGAGAAAGTAAACGTGACCGGTTGCACGGTAAGATGACGAGAATCCCGTGGATAATTGACACGGGTGCATCGAACCATATGACTGGATAATTGAATAAGTTTGAAAGCGTGCGGAATATGCCGCAAATACCGGTAGGTCTACCAAACGGAAGCAGCTCAACGGCTACCAAA